>JAODAL010005112.1:0-147765 GCA_025379985.1 Phyllomedusa bahiana | reverse complement strand
TGTACTGTTAAACTCTGTTTTACTTTCAAACGCAAGCAGGTAATTTAATGGTTTGCTCCCAAAAAGTGTGGTTACAAATTATTGTTAATATGTTTAATAAAAACAGTTTAAAAAAAAAAAATTATTCCACTCAAAATAGTTTATAATTTCTTACCAAGTCCATGAAAGTTGGCATCATTTTTTAAATGTTGTTTTTTTAGACTTTGGGGGGGCTTAGAAATTTAGTATAATTTTTCACTTGACTTTCAAATTGACTTGGAAACTAACCCCCCGGTTTTTCCCCATGTCCATTGTGGGAAGCCTTCCCCTAGGTTTAGGGGTACTTCCAATGTCGGGAAGGGGTTAAAATACGTATCAAATTGCCTTACAAAAAAGATATTCAGCAGTCTTCCATAAAAAGTTAATCCAACAATACATTACATAGTAACCACATTTAGAAATCTGTTTAACTGGAGTCCAGCTTTATACAGTAATTGCATTTAACGGTAGTGACCGTTTTTTCAAGTACAATTATCCTTTCGAAGCAGAATATTTGAAAGCGTTTTTTTCACTTAGATATCGCATATATCTTTATAGCAACATACACATGCGAGCAGCAATATTATGCTCATTGGTATGTTTTTTTTTTGGTTTTTTTTTAAACTAGCTTATTTTAAAACAGATTTCTAATTTGGGGGAAATTAGGGCACAACAGAGGTCTTTTTACTTATTTGTACGGCCCTGAAGCTACGATATTTTCTGATCTAAACAGCTAGCATCCGGTATCTAGGGATGCCTTTTACTTAGTAACCGATCAAGGATAATGTGCTGGGCATGCGAAGTTCACTTTTGAAGACGGCGTCTGTGAACTATTTTGCAAGGATGTAGTATGTACTTCTGAATGTTCTCCCCGCCTCCTTGTAACTATGTAATTATGTTTTTTATTGATTTTGTATATGAATACATGACTTTTATTTTTTGTAGACAAGCCCAAAAAACATAGATACTTTAAAATGTGAAAAAACCCTTTTTTTTGATCTTTGTTAAATACATTTTAATAAAGGAAAGCCACCGGCTTTAAAAATGGGCGTATTTCCGCCGTACTGCGCTAAATGGGGGGTAATTGCGGTAATCCACAGTTTTTCATGAGAACTATGGATTAGTCTCCTCCCCCGCCGACAATACGCCCGGGGGGGAGATAAGCGACATGTCAATAGGGCTGGCGGGCTGCCGCCCCCCCCCCCCACACGGGTAATTTGGGGTAATATTGCCAGTGAACTAGCCTTACATATTATTTTCCTTAAAAACAAAGTAATGTCCCCGTGTGGGATTTGAAAGTCGTTCTTTTTAAGCATGGGGAAATAAATCCCCTTTTTTTGCTTAACCGTTTTTGATGATGGACTTTCTTTGCTATATATACATGGTTCATTATAATATATATATTATAATGAATCATGTATATAAATAAAATTTAAACAAAAGGTGGGCAACCCGGGGTTTTCCACGATGAACGTGACACAGATAAAAGTCCATGATCCAAGTGTTGCCCCTGTTTATTTAGCAAATGCAAACAAAACAAAGTAAACCTTTACTTCAGACGAACAGGCCCCTTTCCCTTTTGGGTCGGACCCACCCTCACCGGTGCGTGGGAGGGCCCTTCCCCCCTATTTAAACCCACCCCCAAGAAAAAAACCCCGGACTGGGCTACTTGGGGAGCTATATAAACAAGGGCCACATGTACGTGAAGGAAATAATTATTTGACCCTTCTGATTGGTAGTTTCCCCAGAAAAGCATGAATTTCTATATTTTAAGGGTAGGTTAATTTTACTTCAGAGAACAACCCAAAATAAAACCAGAAAATCACATTGATTAAATTTAAAAAATTTATTTGCTTTTGCAGTGAAAAATATATTTGATCCCTCGGCAGTAGACTTTTTTGCATTTGTGATGATTTTTGTGCCTTTCAGGGGGGAAATTTTTGGTCCATCTTTTTTGCAGACATCTCAAAATCTTAAAGTTTTTGAGGCTGTATCTTTGCAACTCAAAGCTTAAACCCCCTCCAAAATTTTTTCTAGGGATTAAGGTCTTTGAGACTGGTGGGCCATTCCATGCCCTTAATGAGTTCTTTTTTGAGCCACCCCCTTTGTTGCTTGGCTTTTTGTTTTGGTTTGTCTTGGGGAAGCCCCCACCCATGCCCCTTTTTTTAATGTTGGCAGAGAAAAGGAGGTTGTCACCGATTTTATGGTACAAGGCTCCATCCTTTTCTCCATTGTGCGGGAAGTATTCCTGTCCCCATGCAGGGAAACACCCCCAAAACATTTTTCCACCTCCATGCTTGACGGGGGGACAGTGTTCATTGGCGCATTTCTTTCCCTCCAAACAGGGCGAGTTGAGTTAATCCCAAAGACTAAATTTTTGTTCATCTGAAACCTTCTCCCAATCACTACGAATCATCTAGGTGTTCATTGTAAAATTTAAAAAAAGGGGCCTGCACATGTGCCTCTTGAGCGGGGGTTTTTGGGGCCCGCGGGGATTTTAAACCTTTTACGACGTCATGTTTTCCAATGGTTTTTTTGTTGCTGGGGGCCCAGCCCCTTGGATATTAACAATTTCCCCCCCTTTTAGTTTTAGGCTGATTCTTACTTCCCTGAAAAGATCCCCATGAGGTGAGATTTTGCATTGTGTCCCAATCGTGTCAAATTGACAATAAAAAAAGGGAAAGAAAAAAAAAATGAAAAAACTTGTCTCCCCCTAAAAACCAGGTCTTACTTATGGTTTTTGTGCCCATTCCAGCTTTGTGCGGGTCTAGACTTGTCCTTGACATCCTTAGAAAGTTTTTTGGTCTTTCCCCTGTTGAGAGGTTTGAGTTGATGCGTCTGTGGACAGGAGTCTTTTTTTTTTTTTTAAACAAATGTTTATTGGGTTTTTCAATAAAGTTTTACAAAAATAAAGACATAAAGGACAAGAAATAAAATAAAATTAAATTAGAATATAACAAAGTTAAATTAAATTAAAGAGAAGATTCTTGGACATTTTATGCATCTATCCGGTATGACATATGATCATATATCGTGTTTCCAAGAAATACATAGAATCAGGTACACGGACATTCGGTACAATAAAGTCCTCATTAAAACAAAACAACAGTAAAACGAACTGTCAAGAAATAACATAACATTTTCTACAACTCCATGGTGTGTGCGTATCTCTTCATCCACCCCCACACCAAAACAGCTTACGGGGGCCCCCTTTTCCCGTTCCATTTCACCTCAGTTTTTGATTTTAGTCTACCCCGAGATCCCCAGATCCTCCCCCACGTCCAAACTGTAAACTGGAACGTTTGTATCAAGATTTTGATGTCCCGATCTGAATAATTATATTCTATAAATGAACGCCAGCATCTGAAAAACCTGGCTGTACGAACTTCCTTGCATCTCTCCGTTTCCATTTTATCTGCAGTAAGGTAAATTTTCATTTGGTCTGCAATTATTGACGGTAGGGGCGGTTTTAAACAAAAGGTGGTAGACTGTTTTTAGCTATCAGAAATTTCTATGTGAATAATTTCGGCACCTTTTTGTTTTCGTAGTCCATTTCTTCCCCCTTTCCCCCGCGGGGGGGCCTAGGGCAGTAGAAGATCACTAAATCATAGTGTTTATCCAAAACAACATTGAAGTGTACTTTGATGTAGGCCACAAATCTATCCCAATAGCCCCGATTGGGTTTCACCCCCAGACCATGCCCCAGGTCGGGGCTTATACTTCCCATTTTGGGGAGTGTTTCGTTATTTGGAAAGTTCTGAGTGGAGGGTAGGTTAAAGCCTTAAATGGCATTATGTGCGATTTTAAAATGTGATTCTCTCCAGTTTGCGGAGATGACATGCTTTTTTCACTGCTGCTAACCCTCGTGTGATCTTATCTGGTAATTGATCATCATTCAGAGGGCGGGCCCAAAATTGGAAAACATGTGACTCTGTATGGCTCATAATCCACCCTCTCATAGCCTCAAAGTCCAGAAAGGTGGCAAATCCTTTCATTGGAGTCTATGAAAATGTCATAGGTTTTAGGGGAAGTCTCTTATGAGAGGCACAAAAGTTGATAAGCGGCTAACATCTGCGAACTGTGAAGAGAAAACTTTGCCACTATTTCTGAAGGCGTGAGCCACCTTTGTTCCTTATCATGCAGGAGTTGACCCGCCACCTCAAACCACACGCCTTCCATTTCACAAACATCGGATTGGATTGCCCTAGAGGGAAATCTGGATGATCCCAGATAGGCATTTCTTTAGATATCATGAAGGAAAAGCCCAGTTGTTTCCGGATCTCCTTCCATACTACGATCGTGTCTCAGAGGATTATAGAGGATTTTATCGGGGGTGGTAAATGTGAATACTTGGATGTAGAAGGGGATGCCAAGGACGCATCAACTCCCTTTCCACGTCCCAATTGGAATAACGGCTGAAACCTTCTGACCAATCCACAACATACCGTGCTAAGCATGCCAAGTTGTAGCCCCTGACGTCTGGAAGATTCAGACCCCCTTTTGAGGTTGGTAGCATTAGTTTTTTAAGAGCTATACGGGTTTTTTTTTCCGGCCCAAATAAATTTCGAGTATGCTGAATTGATCCCATTTATGTCTGAATGCTTCAAAAGAAATGGGAGGGTCTTTAAGGGGTATAACCGTTTAGGAAAAACTGATAATTTTTATGGCGTGACATCTCCCCGTCATGGACAGGGGAAGGAATCTTGGGCAATCCTATTGATAATTGGTGGAAAATTTAATCTATAAATGGTGTCTGGGGTTCTACCAATGTTTATTCCTAAATAAGAGATATGATCTGGGGCAATGACAAGATCTATACTCAGGCTCTGCCAATTTGCTTTTGGGAAATCCAATCCCAAGCTTAAAAGTTCGCTCTTCGTAGCGTTCACCTTATATCCAGATAGATTGCCAAATAGCCTAAGGGCTTCAAAAAGGTGTGTATGGTGAGCCATAAGATTTGACATAAATAGGATTAAGTTGGCTGCAAAGAGCGCTATTTTTATCTCTTGGGTGCCAATCTTAATTCCTGAGAAAAGGGTCGAGTCTTCCAAAAGTCTCGCCAGGGATTCAAGGGCTAGGTCAAAAAGAAGGGGCGATAACGAGCACCCCTGTCTGGTCCCTTTTTGAAGGTGGATTGGTGAGGATCTGAAACCAGGGGTATGTATCCGTGCCTCTGGGTTGGAATAAATTGCGGCAAGAAAGGTCCAAAATGCTCCCGAAATACCGACTGCATCTAGAACCAGCCAAAGCCACTCCCATTGAACGCTGTCAAAGGCCTTTTCAGCATCTAAGGCAACTAAGACAGAATGTTCTCCGGGAGTGGGGTTGTGCTTGATCTTTTCCATTACTGCCAGTACCTTTCTGATATTTCCCATGGCTGCCCTTCCTCTAATGAAACCCTTTTGTGAGGGACCAATTAGGAAAGCCATCAGTCATGCCAGCCGATCCGCCATTATTTTCGATAGTAGTTTCTGATCTACATCTATGAGTGAGATAGGCCTATACGAGGCCGGGAGAAGAGGGTCCTTCCCCTTCTTTGGTATGACTTTAATAAAAGCAGTTCAAGATTCTGGCCAGATGCATCCCTTTTGCAGGACTAAGTTGTAGTATTGTGTGAGGACCGGAGTGACCTGGTCTATCAGGATTTTGTACATCTCTCCTGAAAACCCGTCGGGACCTGGAGCCTTACCGGGTTTTAACTTTCTTTTCGCATCTCGTACTTCCTGTTCAGAGTTCTCCGCGTTTAGCTGCTCCCTTTTCAAGTCCGATAGGCACGGTAATTTTAGTTTTCAGATAAACCTTCTGCCTTCCTCCGCCCCACCATAAGGACTGGTGATGTAGAGGGAAGCATAGAAGTGTCTAAGTGCTTCATTAATTTGTGCAGGGTCTGTGGTTACCTCTCCCTCTGACGTACACATGGCCGTTATGTGGGAAGGCCTATAGTGTTCCTTAAGTAACCTGGAGAGAATCTTTCCTGACTTATTGCCATACCTAAAAAGTGTTGATTGGAGGTAGGATCGGTGAAGCTCCTCTCTGCGTTCCTCCCAGATGTCAAAGTCTCTCTTGGCCGTCTCCCATTTCACCCTATTGTCGACCGTGTCATTAAGCTGGAAAGCCTTGTATGCGGACCTCACGGTCTCTGAGGCTAACTTATAAGATTTCGCAAGTTTGCGCTTATAAAGGGATGTATGGGCTATGATTTTGCCTCTCAAAACTGCTTTAGATGTTGCCCAGTATAAGGGAGGGTCAGAACGATGGGCCTCATTATTAGTGTCATATTCCAACCACCAGCCCTTAACCTTGTCATTGAAGTATTCAGTCTTGGCCAAATAGGGGAGATTTTCCAAATAAAATCTGTGCCTTTAGGGGATTCCGCCGCTATGTCTAGTACAATCTGAGTATGGTCGGAAATGAACATGTCTAGGATCTGTGCGTTTTCCACTCAATTACACAAGTTATCCGATATCAGAAAATAGTCCAGTCTGGACCATGATTGGTGGACAGGAGAATAATATGTATATTCCCTACCATCAGGGTTTCACTTAGGTTTCCCTACCATCAGTCATCACTTAGATTAGTTGTTTCTAGCAGATGTGCCAGGGCTCTGCTCTCTCCCTGCTGGGGAGCTGAACTAAGCTTTGGTGAAGATGATTCTTCTATCCTATCTTCCATCTACAATTTGACCTGCACGTTTGTCAGTCCGGATTTTTTTTCCTAACTCTCGAAAAAATGGGCTGCTTTGTCCATTTGGGCCATATACCTTAAAGAGGTCTTATTACTTTCATCCGCTTATAAGGAAACAACCCACATGATGGTTCATAAAGCGGATGAAGCTGACACGGGAGAGACGCATACCCTCTAGGGTGAGTGAGATCCGGGAGGGCCTCAGTTACCATTCTAGTTGCGACCCAAGACAGGAGCAGATACATGGGGAGAGCAAACCACACCAAGATTAACAAATAACATGAGAACAATAAAACCAGCAAAAGGTTGTGCCACATAGCACGTTTCAGAAAGGGGGGTAAAACAAACTCCCACCCTTCTTGCAGCATTAGTGAGACTTCCTTTTTTCTGCCTGAAGAGGATAAATCTTCTGCCACCCTTTAAGCCTGTTTAGGAAGATTGAGCCTTATCTGAACTAGGTGCAACAAAGTAGAAAGAAAAAATATACGGCACAGTGATATGTAGTTCAATGTCCACAGATGTCTTTCTGTCCAAGGACCAAAAGAGTCACAAATTGGGTCGATCCCTCCAGCCCCTCCGTACTCACAAAGTCCAAGGTACATGCACGTCAGAGCATGCTGTTGTATCGTCAGTCCTGGTCAGAGTCAGGTTGCGGTCCTCTTTTTGGCGGGCGACGATCCTTTGGTGCAGGGAGAGAGGGCAGGGTGGAACAGTGCCCAGGCCCAAGTGACCTCTTTTGTTCTTCTGCTTTTGTTCAAAGTGTCCGACACTTGGTCCCCATTGGTACATGAGGAGTGAGGAGAGCCAGTGCAAGCGTAGGTATTTAACAAATCGTGCAGATCCTTCTCTGCCTCTGCGGGCGAGGTGAAGACTCTGGGTGGCCCATTTGGATCCAAAACGTTTAATGTAGCCGGGTATAAAAGCTGAAAGCGAATCTTTCGTTGGAACAGTGTCGTACAAAGTTTACTGAAGGCTCTTCTCCTTTCTGAAACGTCTGCAGAATAGTCTTCAAAAAGAAGCACCTTATGTTCTCCCAGGAGTAGATGGGGGATAAGTTTACGGTAGGCTCTTAGGACTTCCGTCTTGTCATTAAAGTCCAAGAATTTCATTATTACTGTACGATGTTTCTGTCTGGTACGTGATACAGATGGCTGTGTGCGGCTTTCCTCCGGGAATACTCTGTGGACTCTTTCAATGCGGCAAGAATGTCGTATGCCCAGGGCCCTCAGTAGTTCTTCCTGGCAGAGTTCTTGGAGATCTCTTTGTTTGAAAGACTCGGGGAGACCCACCATTCTTAAAGGGGTTTTGCCACAATGTAATGTTGACGTGGGATCCTCCAAAATGGGTATTTAATCACTTTTCTAAATATATGTGATTACAAAAATTTGGGCCCCTGTGAAGCTACAGCATTCTCAGTCCCCCTTTTTACCTGAAATTTTGCTTAGCGGGGACCGGGAGAGCTGACAAAGCTTTTTGGCTGCGCTTTTGTGAAAAATTCTACTGATGCGGGGAAAAAATAATGAGCTTTAAAGGGGGCTGTGAGAAAGTGCAATGTATGAGCCTGTGCGCAAATTTTATCCCTTTTGTAATGTTAAAAATTTTGATTTAAAGTTTTTGAGACCCCCCCCTTATTTTCACTCATTCTCCGTTGGGTGATTCCCCAGGTCTTAATGCCCTTTGTTTTTTTTAAATGGGCGGGGCAAGAGTTTTAAAAGCTGGTTTGAAGGGCACTTTTTATATTTTCCCAAGCCTTTATTACTCGCATTTTTCTACTCTTTCTTTTTGAGAGGAGGGGGCTTACCTCTTTTTGAATTTTGGGAAATTTGAGGCCCCTTACAGTGGTTTCAAGAGCTTTTGTAACCTGCGACGTCGGGCCACCTCCGTCGCCGCTTTTGTAATCTTGGGGTTGCCATTTTCCCCCTTTGGGGTGGGTTTGGGCGGGGGTTTCTGGGGCAGAGGAGATGGCGGTACCTGCTTCAGAATGTGATCCCCAATAGGGACATGGACCAATGTGAGAAATGACTCTCTATACGGTCTTACAGAATATGCCAGTCCTATATGAATGAATAAAATAAATAGCTATATTGAAAGAGTAATGAAAATAGTTTTGGCTGTTTGAATAGGGCAGGACAAAAACTATTTGCTTTATCTTTAGACTTAATTGTCTGTGTCCTTAACACTTCCTGACGGACGGTCATAATAATATGGCTCTAAATTTTTTTCCTCCTTGCCTTCTGAAAGCCATAACTTTATTTTTCCACCGTATGAGGGCTTTTATTTTGCAGGACAAGATGTACTTTCTAAAAGGTGTTATTCTATTACCATAAATAACGAAAATGGCAAAAAATTCTAAGTAAAAAAAAATACGGGCCATGTTTTCGGGGTTACGTTTTTTTTCAGGTTGATACGCATCTGACAATACCAAACATGTACAGTTTACGTTATGTTTTGGTACCATAAAAAATTCCAAACAGTTTTTTCTACCTGAAATTTGCGCCGTGGCGCCACTTTGTGCGAGAATAACGTTTTTGTACTAACACCTTTGGACATGAAAAAGGGACAATTTTTTTTTTAGGTTGAAATGTACTTTTTTTGCTAGCATTTGGAAACATTTTGACTTTTTTGATCACTTTTTTTTCCAATTTTTTCAGGATGTGAAATGACCAAAAAAAACCCCAATTTTTTGTTCGTTTGGAATTTTTTTTTTTTAAAACGGTGTTCAGCGTATGGAATAAATTTTAAAAAATTTTTAATAGTTTGGGGATTTTTTGGATGTATAAACTTTTTTTTTTTTTTCTTTCCCCCAAAAAAGCTTTTTTTTTTGAAGCAAAAGGGGAAAAATTACAAAAAGGTTAGGTACAATACCACTATGTAAGATAAGCAAAACCCATGAAAAATCGAATCACAAATAGATAATCAAAAATGGGAACAATGGTTAGGGGGTTATTCAAATACTAGGTTATCACAATACTAGGATGGGATTTCCAACATTGCGAAAAGGAAATTAAAAGCAGGAGCATTTTAGGACCTTTACGTAGATATTTTGGGGGAAGGGGATTCAACAATTTAGTGGGCAGCTAAATATCTTTGGTCTATTGTACAGGGGGTTTTAGAGTTAAACGGCACCCTTCTGACCAGCCCCCGGAGGGAGGGAGAAAGAGCAAATTTTACAAGCCAAAATTTGGAGAAACTTGAGATTTTTCCTTAAATTTTCCGGTAAGGGTAAATTTCGGAAAAAAAAATTTGTGCCATAAATTGCCAATTAAAAAGGTTAAAACAAAAACCAAGGGGGGGGAAAAGTGCCCCCGTGGTGTCAATCCCCCCGATGCGTCAGTAAATGTCAGATTGATCCCCAATCCGGTCTATTGAGCGGGGGGAATAGCCGCAGTTTCGCAGAAGGCGAGCCAATCCCCAAAAAATCCTAAAAAAATTTTCTTGGGGAATCCCCCCAATTTTTTCCCAATCCGAATCTCTTCCCAACCACAAATTTTTTAAGGGTTTTTTCCCTAAACCAATCCTTGATCAAAGGGGGTTTTTTTGATGACCCCCAAAAGCCTGGGGAAAAATTTTTTTGGGGCTGCTTTTTAACAAAGTTGTAACTAGAGGGTTTTTTGCAGCCCAACCCAGGGAACTGGCCGGGCAAGCAGCAGCAGAACCCCCCCGGGGTCTTTGGGTCCGGGACCCCCCTTTGGTTTTTGGGGATAAAATTTAATTTCGATAACTCTAATCCAAAAGGCTGCAAGCCCGGGGCTTTTGAAACCAAAATTTTGTACATTGTCCCCTCGGGCGGGATTTCCCACCGCCGGGCTTTGGTGGGACACAGTGGGGAAAAAAGGTGTGCAGAAAAAAGCCGGGCCCTTGAAAACCCATCTGGTAAAAATTTTTGGGGAAGTTTATTTCCTGTACTTTCACTGAAACTGTGTTTTATTTAGGGCGTCAGGGGTGAATATTTTATTCCCACTCCCTCATGGGAAAAAACTTAGAGACTCTCTCTCCTACCCCTTTTGGGAAAAGCCTTTTGCGGGGTCCCCCGGTACCCAAACAGGGGTTCCAAAAGGGAAACCCTTTTGAGACGGGTGCTAAATTTAAGTAGCTTCTGCAGAAACCAGCTCTCAAAGACGAGACCCTCCTAAGAAAAAGATAAATCTGGATCATGCGCAGAGCAATGTACCCCAGTGGTAGTAAAATAGTTGGGGAAGTTTTTGTCCCCCTGTTTCCCGCAACCAAATCAGAGTGGGGAATAAAGCCTTTCTGGGTAGGCGTTTTCAAAATTAAAAAAGCCCCTTTTCCCTGAAAAGGGCCCAAAAGGCCTTTTACTTTTTTGGGCCCGGGGGAGCCCCCGGGTTTTGCCCAAAAGAGGAGAAAAGGCCCCCCCCTGGCTTTTTTAATAAGAATCAAGGGGGTTTTCCCCTCTCCGGGTTTCAATCCCCCTCTTCGATGCTTTATTTTTAAACCCCAGGGGGGTTTAATATTTTTGAAGTTTCGGGGGGAGTTGGGCGAAGCCTTTTCTGGGCAACCATTTTGGGGGGCACCCAGGGCAGGGGTTGCAGGGGGGTAGCCATGATATTATTTTCAAGCGGGAACCCCCAGAGTTTGGGTTTTGGGCCTGATAAAAACCAGTCCTTACCCTTTACTGAGCCGCTGCAAAAAATAATAAGTTAAAAAGTTTGGAATTTGAAAAAACCCCCCTTTGACTTTGGTTAATAGATTTGTTTTTTTAGACCCGGGGGGGTTTGCTTCTTTTTCCCCAAAATGAATCAGCACGGTTGATTCAGGGAACAAAAAAAAAAAAATTTTAAAGGGAGTGGGGAATGGGGATTGTTTTGGAACAAATAAGAAAGCCGGGGAAGCACTTTCCATTTTTAAAAAATTGACCGCCCCCTACCCACGAAAAATTTCCTTTTTTTTAACCCCAAATCGCAGCGGGTCTCCCTTTTTATAAGATGAAACGGGGGACCCGAATTTCAAATCATAGGTCTTGTTCAAACCCCCCGCGGGGATGGAATTCCTAGATTTTTTAATGGAGGGGGTTTGCCAAAAAAAGGGAGAAAAATTTCCCCTAAGCTGGGTGACCACCTGTGGGGGTGGGGAAAATATTCGCGAAAACGCTTTTACCCATTTTTAAACTTTTGTTTTTTGGAAGAGAGAGCCGAAAAAAGGGAAATTTAACCTTAAGTATTGCTGGGGGGGGAAAAAAGGGGCTCGGGGGATTATAATAGAAGATTACCCCGCAAATTTGCGGAACATTTAGTGGTGATTTGCTTCCAAGTTGATCCCAGGGGTTTGAGCCCGTTTGCTCGGGTTTGTTTTTTAAGGAGAGGGTTCCACTATCAAGCATACGGGGAGGGGGAAAGGGGCATCCCTGCCCTGGTCCCCATTGCGTTAGGGAAAAGGGCAGAAAGCGCTCCACCTTTGACCCGAATTTGAGCTTGCGGGGATTTAATATAACGCAAATTTTTTGGGGACAGGAGAAAGGGTTTCCCAGGCCAAGCGCAGAGAGGGCACCGTAGAAAACCCAAAGTCCCCCCGGTCAAAGTTTTCCCTCCGCATCAAGGGGAAGTAACATGCAGGGGTCTTAGTTTTAAACGCAATAGTCAATCAGATTTTAAAAGGGCTTGTCCCTGGTTTTTACCCCCAGGGGGCCCAAAGCCCCCCTTGACCCAAATTTTATCAGGGGCCCGTTTCAAAAAGGGGTTTTAAATTTCTGAAAAACGATAATTTTGGCGAAGATTTTTGCGTCCGTGTTAATAAGCAAATATTGGTCTGAAATTTTTGGGGACAAAAGGGGGGGGTTCCCCACCTTTTCTTTGGGGATTACCGGTAATATGACCCTTTGAGGAATTTGGGGGGCAACCATGGTGGGCATTGGGACCGAAAAAGGGCGGACAGTAGGAGGGGAGTAAGGCCCCCTCTTTCGGGAGCCCTTATAAAATTTATTTGTAAGCCTTTCTGGGCGGGGTTCTTACCGAAAAAGCAAGGGTATTTAGCTTGCTGCCCCCATTTTTTGGGAAAAGGGGGCCCCTTCCCGGGCCTTATCACTTTTTTTGGGGAGAGGGGAGGAAGGAGGGGTCCTCTGAAGGAAATTCCATAAGGGGAACCTGTTCCCGTTCACGGGGGAAAAGGGGAAAACGTGGGGAAGGAAAATTGTATAAGTCCGAATAAATGGGTTGAAATTTGTGATAAGATGTTCCTCAGTCAAAATGCCATTTGTCCGTTGGGGCGTTTTATTTTGGGGGGAATTTGAAAGGGGGCCGCTCTCTTCTCCCCCGCAGGGGCCCCCCGGGCCAGGTATCATCCGGGCCCTTATTGCCCCACTCTTAAAAGGACGCCGGCAAAATCTCCCGGTAGCGCTTTTTGCCCTGCGCTCCATCAGAGGGGAGAAATTTTTTCTGTCGTTTTTCTGTTCTTCTCTCTAAGACCCGTCTCAGCTTTTGGACGTTTTTATGGGGAAAACCCCGACCGAGCTGAGCTCGGTCAGTAAGGATTAAAAGTTTATGACCCTTTGGCGCACGTTTCGGGGCGGGCCCCATCTTGATCATACCCCCCCGCGGGACGCATTTCTTTGCCTCCCAGGGGGTATTTTGGGGTGGGGTTTTCATCAGCCCCTCATGGTCAATCAAAACCCCTTTGGATAGTAGATTAAAGTTCTTGGAGACAAAGTGGCGTCCTGTAAGGTGTTTTCTTTTAAAAATTTTCCAGGGCAAACGGGGGGCGCCTGAATTTGCGGTAGACCCCAAATTTGCAATTTATTGGTCCCCATACCCGAGTGGAGAAAGGGGTCTATCCTGGGGGTCGGACACAACAGAGAGGTGGAGGCTGGACAAAAAATTGTTCGATTCGACTATATGATTTGGGGGGGTTCGAAAAAAATTTGTATATTTTTTTTCCCCACCGGAGGGGCTTGGGTCCCGGCGTCCGACAGCTGCATGCTGTGCAACAGACGTTTGGTATTATTGGTTTACCCCTTGGGGGGGTCAAATGAGCAACCCCCTCGAGGGTCTAAAAGAGGGTGAAAAGGGCCAGTTTAAAATCCCCACAGAGGACCATTTTGCCCCAAACGAAGTTAGTCAGATAAACTATAACTTTTTGAAAAGGAAAGTTAACTAAAATTAATTTTTTGGTGCGTTTTATATTTACTTTTAGTGTAAAGTTGACCCGGGCAGTTACTTTTTATAAAAAAAACCCCTTGCTTCGGCATCAGTGAATATCTAAGACCTGAAAGGGGGATCCCCCCCCCCCCTTTGGATGGAGGAAGTTTTGGCCCCCTAAACCCCTTTTCCCCCCGGAAAATTTTTTCAAGTTTTTGGGGGGGTTTTACTGCTTGGTCCCAGGCAGGGAATCCCCTATTGCGCAGTCTTTGCGCTTTGCCCCTTTAACAGAGGGGTTTCTCCAAAAAGACACAGGATCTGTTTTTTCCCTTTTTGTGAAAGGGGATACAAGATCGCAAAATTCCTTTGGGGGATTTTAAAATCCCTTAACGTTAAGGGATGTTAATTTTAAAAAGTAAAATAGGGGGAAGTAGATGAGAGCAAAAGGGTTTTTAGGGTTTAATTTTAGACAACCCCCGGGCAGATAAACCCCCACGGGACGGGAAAAGCAAAGGGGGAAAGCAGGGGGGGAGAACCTAACAGAAAAAAACCCAAGGGGCCTAAAAAACGCGGGCCCAAGAAAAAAATTGAAGCAAAACACCACCCTTTCGGCGGCCAAAGGAGAAGAGTGGCCCAATTAACTTGGGGGATAGCGTAATCTACATGCAACCCCAATTTTAGACATACACTAAATCATTTAAAACTTTGGGAAAGCTCCCATAAAGCAGGAGGGGTTTTTCCCTAATAACGGGGGAAAAATTTCATTTAGTGTTAAAAGCATTTTTTCCAACAATTAAATCATTTTCTTTTGGGCCCTCCGGGCTAATCGGGAACACTTTATTTAAAAAATTTAATATACTAATATTCAATCAAAACAAGTAAACCTGTTGGGGAAACCAAAAAAAGGGGGAAAGGATCCGGCCGAGTCCATTAAAGGATTAAACCCGAAAGGTCCGGGTAAAATCTTGTAGTGGTCTTTTTAAAGGGTTCTTCTCCCCCCCGCCCTGAGCGCTGGGCCTTGGGCGAGCGCAGATGTGCCGCGCGGCGGCCTGCTCTCGGTTGGTCTGGGGCAGGAAGCGGTGGATCCATTGCATTGGGCCAATCAGAGATCTCCACCTGGGGTAAGTCCAGAGCAGCAAGGAAGTCCCCAAGGTCCGCAGGAGAGCGGAGAGAGACCAAGGATTCACCATTTCTCACTTGAAGGGCAAACGGGAAGCCCCCTCAAAAAGGGGAATTTCGTCTCCCCTTTCCCGGATACCAGCCAGGGTTCAGGGGCCCTCGCATTTCCCGGGGGTGTCGCCTTGAAAAATCAGGGGAGAGGGTTTAATTTTTTAAAACCCTTTATACTTAACCAATTTTTAAAAAGTTTGAGCTTTGCGTAGGAAAATTTTTCCTTTAAATTTTTATGGTTTTACCCTTCAAATTTAAAGTCCCTGGTCGCGAAAGGGTCCTGGCTCTTGGGGGCGGAGGGCCCTAGAGCCCGGGTCAAAAATCAAATGAAAATGCTATCCCGCCGACCAAAAATATAATTGAATTTGCTTTTGTAAGGGGGTTTGTAAACAATTCCCACGTGCGCCTGGTTTCCCCAGGCCTCTTAAATTTTGATATTTGGGTTTCGCCGGTTAAAGGGTTTTTTAGGTCATCAAGTTGGGCAAACCCCGTTGACTTTGGCCCCTCCTCCCTTTGGGGAGGCCCTTTGAGGCTTTGGGGGGTTTCGATGGGGGAGATTTGTAGAAATTTTGAGCCGTTTAAAACTGTTTTGGGATTTGCTCCCGTGGGGTTTTTTGGACCGCATCTGTTACCGGTTGAAGTTCCCTGCCCCGGTGGCGCGGAGGTCTTGGCCTTTAAATGCACATGTTTTGCCCCTTTGGGTGGCAAAGTGAGAAACAATGCTTGGGGGTCTGGATTTCGCTGCCCCCGGGGACGGAAACCCCAATTTTGGTGGGAAACATCGTGGGGAGGATTTTTGCCCTCTTTCCGACCCAAAGGGGGGGGGGAGGGTTCAGGGCCCGGGCCGGTTTTTTAGTAGTGAGGGGGCAGAAAACCCCTTCCCAAAGGGGGGGACCAGGGTTTGGGGTTTTCCCTATTTCCCCTGAAGAACAGGAATTTTTCCCTTTTTCGTTAAACTGCCCTTCGGGCCTTTGTGTGTTGGGGGGGCTTGGGGGAGCAGACCATTCCACGGTCCCGGGGTTGGGCGAAAGCTACTGGGGCGATAAATTTTTGGGGTTCAAATGCAGTTGGGGGTTGTCTTGTTGCGCTTTTCTGTCCCCTTGAATGGCAAGGGGGGTCCTCAAAAGGGGCCGTGGGCCATATGAAGGCAAAATTGCTGCCAAAAAAAGGGATTGGGTTGGGCCCCAAGGGGGTATTTAAATGAGGTCCCGTGAAATAGTCTGGTTACATGCAGGGGGGCCCGGCAGTTCTTTAGCTGGGGCCTCGTAGGGGGGGGAAAACAGCGTTCCCTTTTATTAGGGGGGTATATTAGTGGGGGGGTTGGAGGGGCCCCTCCTACAGGGTGCTTGGGGGGTTTCCCCAAAAAAGAGAGGGGGGAAAGGGAGCCCTGGCCTCAAGCTTTTGAAGGGGGCAAAGGGGGAGCCCTTTTGCGCCCAGTTCACAGAAAAGTTTTCCCTTTGGGGGGGTTTTCCAAGGTGTCCCTGGGGTTTGGGGGTTTAAAACCTCCTTTCGGCCCCTTTTTTATAAAGGGGGATTTCAAGGGGGGTCCCGGCCCCGGAAAAAATAAAGGCCGGGGCAGCGTTAATAACCCCCCGGGGACCTTGGGGTAGGTAGAGGAAGGGGCGCGGGCTTTCCCGTAACGCGGGCTTTCAGTAATGGCGGCGGCTCATCCATTTCGGCCCCCCCCAAGATGGCCCCTAAAGGCCCCCCCTTCGGCAAAAAAGGAGCGGGCCCAGACGCACAGGGCTTTCCCGAGGGTTTGGGGGGCAGTACCTCTACAGAGCCCCGGGTGTTGGTGTCGGAGCGGGGGGTCCCCACAGCATTCAGGGCCCGGGGGGGCTCCAGAGCAAAAACCCGCGGTAAACCCGCTGAAGCGAGAAGGGGGAGGAAATCCATCGGGGATTCCCGGGGAGGCGGAAAAAGGGATCTCCCCCAGTTTTTGCTGGGCCCGGAGGTTGTCAGCGGGTTTTCTCCGGGGAGGTTCCCACTTAACTTTGGCCGGGGGAGGTAAGTGTCTGGCAGCTCTTTCCTCTTCTTCAGCCGATCTCGGGAATCTGGGTCTTTCCGGCCGGGACTAAAGGTCGGGGAAGAAGGCGCGGCGCGCGGGTGCGGAAGCCTTCCTTTCCGGTTCCCGTCCTTTTGGGGGGGGCCCAAAAAAGTTGGGAGATGGAATAACCCCAAAAAGGGAAAAGGGGCTTTACGATCTTAGGGGGTTTCCCTCCGTCTCTTGGAAACCTTTAATTTTAGGTTGTTCCCTTCCCTTTTTTCCCTTTTGGGTCCTGCAAAGGATCCAAACAAATGTTTCCCGCCTTCAGCTCACATGGCAAGCCACGCCCCCCGGTTGTGTAACTTTTTAATTTTATTTGTAAAATGGCAAAAGGGGGCGATTTGAACTTTAAATTTTTTTTTTTTTACAAAATGACTAGGGGGCGCGATCTTTTAATACCCGCCAAATGCATTGTATATTTCAATTTCTTTAGGGTGTACCAAGATGGCAGTTTCCCCACTTCCTGCCTGGGGCCAGAAGTGAGAAATCGAAAACCTGGCAGTGGTGGAAGCCTTCACAAGGCTGCCATGTTCAGCGATCGGAACACAGCGATATCACTGCTGATGTCCTGATCGCAGTGAGGAATGGTGTGCGGCTATTTTTGGATTAAATAGCACGAGGGGTGGCAGTGGCCCCTCCGTTGTAACTGCCGGGTGTTAGCTGATAACATCCAGCAGCTGTGTAGCGGGATCGCGCTGCAATCACACTACAAAGCCGCTTACCGGAATCGGGACGTATGCATGCATTTTATGTCAGTAAGAGATTAAAGGGGTTTTCTCAGTACAAGCTTTAGCAGACATCTTCTGCTTTCTCTCTCTCTTACAACTTCAAATCTAGAAGGGGGCTCTCCTCCCAGTAGGTGGGTGATGACATCATAACACCCCTTTCCTGCTCCCTCTTTAGTCATCAACATCATTCTGTGTGAGCAGTGACAAAGAAGATGTCAAGCTCTGCAGACCTCCTGCACTGTTCAGTTCTCATGCCTGCAGAGCTGTCACCTCCGTCCACAATTTCCTTGTAACCAGAACTGTATTGGCGTAAACTGTTATACATACAACCCTCCAAAAAATTACATCTCGACATTGTGTCTAGCAGAATGTATTATATGTGTGTTATATGGGTGAGTGAATCTAGCATTGCCCAGATTCTTTAAAGCAGAGCTGTCCCTGAGGAGAGCAAACTTTAGTTTCACTGTCACACAGCTCAGGGGGGGAGCAAACACAAAGAGTGCAGGGCTAGCCAATCACAGCATAGGCGGCGTGTTACAACCAGGGTTGAACTAAATATCACGCAGTCAATCACAGCAAAGGGGGCATGGCCCAACCTCAGATGGCTGATTTAGCTTTAGACACACACAGATTAGCTAATATCTACTAAACTAAATGATTTAGGTAATACAAACCAATTGCAAGAATGCTTATTTTTACTGTCCCCATCATTACAAATATGATCTGTAGCAAGAAAACCCCTTTAAGAAGTTAAACTGGAGGGGGCGTGGCCAGGGATATGAGCAGTTGCTTCTCATGAGCTCTGCTGTGATGCTCCTTAAACTCGGCTCACCTAAGTCTCTGAACCTGCAAGCAAGTGCATTACTGTAACACCTGGTTACAGCTCACTGTGAGGCTATGTTTCTACTTCACAGAAAAACTTAAATTTATTCAGCGTTTTTCGTTTTCTAAAAACACTGAAAAAAGGAATATAAAAATGTCCCATAGACTTTAATAGTAAAAAAGTTTCCACTGTCTCCAGAGAACGTCTTTTTTTCTGCTCGTTTTATTTACTGGTCATCTTTTGAAACATGTTGCAAAAAACTCAGAGCAGGGCAGAAAATTTACTGTTGTAGTCCATGTAACGCACCAGACGTTTTTTGCTGCGTTTTCATGGCCTTTTTTTGCCGCGTTTTTTCAATGAAAACCCACCCAATAGTCCCACCTATAGTGAGTTGCACCGTTCGTAAGTTATTTTGCTTTCGTCACTAACGGATCTTAACAGATTTTGGCGCTAGTAAAGTTACCTCACTTTTGTCGCTAAAAAAATATATATATATTTTTTTAACAGAGTTTGGCGCTAAAATCCTTTTTTTAATGGATTTGGGCGCTAATAAAGTTGTCTCACTTTTGGCACTAAAAATATGCTTTTTTGCATATTTTGGCGCCAATAAAGTTATATTCGCTTTTGCTGCTAAAAAGCCAGCCTTTTATGGATTTTGGCGCTAAAAATCAATTTTTTAATGAAACTTCACGCTAAAATCCCTTTTTTTAAATGGATTTATCCCTCTTTTGCCGCTAAAAATCAGTTTTTCCCGATTTTAGCACCAAAATCCGTAAAAAGTAATTTTAGTGACAAAAGTGAGATACCTTTATTAGCGCCAAAATCTGTAAAAAAGGATTTTAGTGCTAAAATTCATGAAAAATTTATTTTTAACAACAAAAGAGATAACTTTAATAGCACCAAAATACGTAAAACACTGATTTTAGTGCCAAAATCTGTAAAAAAAAAAAAAAAAAAAAAAAAAAAAAAAAAAGACAGATTTTTGTGGCAAAAACGAGAACTTTATCAGTGCCAAAATCTGTATAAAACGTATTTTTAGCAGCAAAAGCGAGAACTTTATTAACGGCAAAATATGTTAAAAAAAAAAAAAAAAAGTATTTTAGAGGCAAAATACATAAAGTATTTCTAATGCCAAAAGCGAGATAACTTTATTAGTGCCAAACACATAAAAAACACGATTTTAGCCCCAAAAGCCATAAAGTATTTTTGGCAACAAAAGTGAGAACTTTATTATTGCTAAATTCTGTAAAATGACTGCAAGATTACATATAAATGCAATAATGTGCTTTACATATCCTTTTGTAGGGCGGAGTTACATCCAATGATTTGATTCATGCATACATTAAAAACCAGACTTGTAGACAAGCAAAAAAACACATGTAAAAAAGTGCCAAAAAATGCAAAGCACGGCAAAAAAGACTTTTTTCAGCAGCTTTTGACAGACAGTGGACAAAAATGAATGTTATGAATGTTTTTAGGATACGGTTTTCCGGTCGTTTTTTTGTCCACTGCAGTGTAGACATAGCCTGAAGGTCATTTTAAGACCTCTTTGACCCCTGGGTGTGCTCTAGAACTGGACTCAGCCCTGTGGAAAGAGGAGCCCCCCATTGCTGACATCCACATGCTGCCTTGAGTTGCTGCACACATTCAGGCTCCCTCTGAGGAATACTCACCCATGCTGACAACACAGTGATCAGCAAGAAATCTTCCTATCTGCCAGATCATCTCATCTTCGGAGAAGGAATTACAGAGCCCTGTCCCAGGCTCGCAAGGGACTGTAAGCATAGCAAATGGAAGATAAGTTCTCAGTCAGCTCTCAGTGGAGAGCTCGCAGAGCCGCAACCTCTTTACCTGCTTAACCCCATCCACTGGGATATACCTGCTCCACCATTATTTGTTATACCTATGAAGCTACATCTTGCTCCCAGCCCTATGATAACATGTGGCTCCTTTAGCTATCTCCCTGAAGACAGCAGAAGAAATTTTACAGGCCCCTTCTCATACTGCACTAGTCTGTCTGTTCAAACTATCGTGACAGAATTATTCACAGCTCATGGCAGAAATCTTGTGTTAAGCTTTATCACTCATCCAGCATCTAACATGTACTGGCTTAACTCTGACTTCTTTGTTAACCCTGCGGTTTCTCTGGAGAGGTCTATAAAAAAAACAATTCCTTACAGAAATGTTTGCATAACTTCCAACATTCAGATAGAGGGACACAGCAGACTTCTATTTTTGTACCTGGGGATTTATACTTTTTCTGAGAAGTTCTGGTTCTATAATCTCCAAACCCAGCGAGGATAAAGTTATTTAAAAAACAAAACAAAACAAAAAAAACATATCTATAGGCACGTGGTACCAGGGGTGTAACTAGAAATGGCTAGGCCCCATAGCAAACTTTTCAGTGGGGCCCCCTCACCCATTCCCCCAAAAAATCCAAATCGCGTGTATTCTAACAAATCTTATGTAACATGGAGGACTGGACATGCACCCCAAGTAAAAAAAAAAAAAAGTTTTAATCACCCCTCTTTCGCCATTTTTATTTTTTAAAATATAAACAAGTTACACATGTCCAAAAAAGGTCTGATCTACTACAATTTAACAACATTTATCCTGTGCGCTGAACACCAAAGAAGAAAACAAATTCCAGACGGCAAAATTGTGTTTTTTTGGTCATTTCATGTCCCATAAAAACTTTAAAAAATGTAATAAAAAAAGTCCCAAGTATTCCAAACTGGTAGCAATAAAAAGTTCACTTCAGGCTGAAAAAATGCCCCTCACTGACGTCCGTAGGTGTTAGTACAAAAAAGCTATTGGTCGCAGAAAATGGCGCCACGCCACAAATTTCAAAAATAGAAAATGTTTGGAATTTTTTAATGGCACCAAAACAGAAAGGAAACCCTATATGTTTGGTATTGCTAGGATCCTATCAACCTGTAGAATACAGATAACACATCATTTATGCTGCAGAGTGAACGCCCTAAAAACAACTCCGTAAACATAGTGCAAGTATGTTTTTTTTCACATTGTGCCCCACTTGGAATTTTTTCACGGTTTCCAAGTATATTCTATGGTACTATTAATGACACCATTAGAAAGTAGATCTTGTCCTGCAAAACAAAAGCCATCATATCTCTATGCAGGTGGAAAAATAAAAAAGTTATGACTCTGGGAAGGCGGGAGGGAAAAAAGAAGGTTTAAAAAAAAAAAAAGCCTTGGCATTAAGGGGTTAATAAATGCTGAAATGTAACTTGTTACCAGGGATTACTCTATAGTTTATGGGAGATACTTCTATATACAGATTGGGGAAAAGGTGACATTATATTGAGATCCCCAACCTGAGGCCTGGTTCACATATACATTGCAGGTTCTGCTAGAAACCTCCGTCACACGTTCCATGGAGAATAACATAACAAATAGCGCAGCAAGCCATGCTATTTCTGATGTGTAAACACAGGACGCTACAGTGGAAAACAACAAACCTATAGTAATTAATAAGATCAGACAGCCGTCGTACATGTCCATTGTGAAACGGATGGTCAGGCGCCCATTTTATCCTCTGCGTTGGAGGTTTTGAACGGAACCCGAGAGGTAGGTGTGAACCAGGTGTGTTTGCTGCAGACATGGGTACCTTTTTCATGTAAACCCTGCAGCCTGACTCTGGACACACTGTGCTTCTCCCTCTTTTCACCAACATCTTGTAGCCACTGAGGTGAGTGCAGATGGGCCCTGCACAGAAAGTGACCCCCAGCAGTGTCAGCACATCACAGTCCACTGCCTACTCCCTGGAGCAGTAAAGTAACACTACCCCCCTGCAATCCTGCCTCCTCCCCCACATAAACCCTTTCATCTGGTAGTCACAGTCTGCAGCAGCACAATGAGAGGTGGAGGTGCCTGGCGTCTAGTGTGAGCTGTGAGTGTACGGTTACTGCTGCCTGCCTTCCTCCCCTTCTGTACCAGGGACAGTTAGCAGTACAGGCAGAGCAGTCTTCTCTGATACTCACTGACTCTTGGCAGAGGCTGAGGAAAGTGTTCTTCCTCCCTCCCTCCTCAACTGTCCCGACTCCCTCTCTTCAGCATCAGTAGCGGACTGGGAGGAGGAGTGGGCGTGGTGAGCTGAAGAGCAGGAGCTGTGACACTAAGTACTGCTCCCCCGCCCACTCTGTCCAGAGTCCTTAGTGTCTGTACACTGGTGTATTAACATATGACTGTCAGCTGCTGATGACAGGGCCCGCAGCAGTGAACTGTAGTTACTTTCACTGACACCGGGCACAGGGGCGGAACGACAGAGCTAGCAGATGTAGTAATAGCTTCTACAGGGCCCGGGCCACCTAAGGACGTGGGCCCCGTAGCAGCTGCTATGTCTGCTACCCCGGTAGTTCCGCCCCTGCGTGGTACTTGTACAGTTTTTACTAAGGTCTTCTGCATCACAATTTCTACTCTCTCTTCTTCTCAGAAGAACCAAAGGAATAAACCAACAAACTTCAAGAGGGGCCTACAATTTCCTCCGTCTTACGTGACTCCATCCTCCAAAGCAGACTCCGTAGATTTTGAGCAGCATAATCTGCCTTATTCCCAGCCTCTGACAGTAATCTTGCTCCAGCAACTTTTCTCATCTTTCCATTTGACTTTTGCAATCTGATATTAAAGGGATGATGGGGGAGCTCAAACAAGCCTTTCAGTCACTAGTGGCCCGCACTGAACATATTGAGAACAAGATGTCGGACTATGCAAATTCCCACAATTCTCTAATTGATGCTAATAATGTATTAGAAGAGGAAGTTCAACATCTGGTCTCAAATGTTCTTGACCTAGAGGACAGATCCAGGCATAATAATTCGTGGCATCCCTGAATCTATCTCGCCTGGACCAGTTAAATACATATCTAACGGATCTGATGACTCTCGTCTTGCCAACTTCTTCAATGCTAGACCTAACAATCAACAGGATCCACAGGATCCCCAAACCTAAAAATGTTCCTCACCAAGTTCCGAGAGACACTATAGTGTGAATACATTTCAACAACATTAAAGAGGAATTTCTAAGGGCTTTAAAAAAGGCAAACTCACTCCCAGACCGGTTCCAAGCAATTTCCATCTTCCTGGATTTGTCCTCTGCAACAATGCTTAAAAGGAAAGTTGCAGCCATACACAAGAATCCTACGAGACAAGGAAATTCAATACTGATGGGGAATCCCAGGTTAAATTAATCATTGTCGGGGTTGGCACCCAATTTATCTGCTACAATGCAGAAGAGGCCATCCTTAACCTGAATAATTGGAACCTCCTGTCATCAGCGGACGCTAATCCAGTTGGGAATAAATTTACAAGACCCGGAATGATCACAACTCTGAGAATCCAGGACTGAGAATTGATACTTCATTAGTATCCTTTAACCGTGCATTGTGGTTCCTTCTGTGTAATGCAGCATCACTCCAGAGCTCCTTTTCAACGATTTTTATTGAGATAGACTTGCCCCACTGTTTATTTCCGTTTGACAGAAATGCTTTTCTACGTCATTCTCTATTTTCATCAATTCCAACAGTTGAAATGTTGGCTCTATGTTCAGAGCTAATTCTCATTTTGAAAGTTTATTATTGCAATATCTCACAAGGCATTATGGGAAAGGAGCTGGAAAGCTCACTGCGCCCTCTATAGGTTGTAACAAATCCTCAATTTACTTCTGATTCACTGAATCTTTGAGAAGCAAAAAGGAATAATTGTCAAGCCAATATTGCTCATCTACATACGCGTTTCGGGGTTTTGCCCCTCATCAGTGTAGAGCAGAGCGATATTGGCTTGACTGGTGGGAGGCAATGAGTGGGGATGAGGAGGGGAACATCTCTCCTTATGGAGAGCACCAGTTAAGGTGTGTAGTGTTTTGTTTTGCCTTTTAGCCCACTACTCAGCATCTGCATATCACAAGGCATTATGGGAAAGGAGCTGGAAAGCTCACTGCGCCCTATATAGGTTGTAACAAATCCTCAATTTACTTCTGATTCACTGAATCTTTGAGAAGCAAAAAGGAATTGTCAAGCCAATATTGCTCATCTACATACGCGTTTCGGGGTTTTTGCCCCTCATCAGTGTAGAGCAGAGCGATATTGGCTTGACTGGTGGGAGGCAATGAGTGGGTATGAGAGGGAACATCTCTCCTTATGGAGAGCACCAGTTAAGGTGTGAGTGTTTTGTTTTGCCTTTTAGCCCATACTCACATCTGCATATCACAAGGCATTATGGGAAAGGAGCGGGAAAGCTCACTCCCCTCTAAGGTTGAAACAAACCTCAATTTACTTCTGATTCACTAATCTTTGAGAACAAAAAGGAATAATTGTCAAGCCAATATTGCTCATCTACAAACCTTTTCGGGTTTTCCCCCTCATCATGTAGAGAAAGGCGATATTGGCTTGACTGGTGGGGGGCAATATGGGAAATAGGAGGGAACATCTCCCCTTTGGAGACACCAGTTAAGTGTGTATGTTTTTTTTTCCCTTTTTAAGCCCACTACTCAGCATCTGCATCCCCAAAAAGCATTATGGAAGGAGCGGGAAAGTCACGCCCCCTTTAAATAGGTTGTAACAATCCCCCAATTTACTTCTGATTCATGAATTTTGAGAACAAAAAGGAATAATTGTCAACCCAAATATTCCCTCTCTACATAGGTTTTCCCGGGGTTTTGCCCCTCATCAGGTAAGCAGAGCGATATGGCTTGACTGGGGGGAGGCAATGAGGGGGTATGAGGAGGGGAACATCTCTCCTTAGGGAGAGCACCAGTTAAGGGTATGTTTTGTTTTTGCCTTTTAGCCCCTACTCAGCATCTGCAATCACAAGGCATTAGGGGGAAAGGGGGGAAAGCTCACTGCCCCCTCTATGGGTTGTAAAAATCCTCAATTTATTTCTGATTCACTGAATTTTTGAGAACAAAAAGAATAATTGTCAACCCAAATTGCTCATCTCAAAACGCTTTTCCGGGGTTTTGCCCCTTCAGGGTAGAGCAGAGGATTTTGGGCTTGACTGGTGGGAGGCAATGAGTGGGTATGAGGGGGGGAAAACACTCCCTTAGGAGGACCAGAAGGTGTGTGGGTTTTTTTTTTTTGCCTTTTAGCCCAACCCCGCATCTGCATATCACAGGCAATTAGGGGGAAAGAGCTGGAAAACTCACTGCGCCCCTATAGGTTGTAACAAACCCCAAATTTTTACTTGTGTTCATGAATCTTTGAGAAGCAAAAAGAAATAATTGTCAACCCAAATATTGCTCATTACATACGCTTTTTCGGGTTTTTGCCCCTCATCAGTGTAGAGCAGGCGTTTTTGGCTTGATTTGGTGGGAGGCAATGATGGGTAAAAGGAGGGGAACTCTCTCCTTATGGAGGCACCATTAAAGGGTGTAGTGTTTTGTTTGCCTTTTAGCCCACTACTCAGCATCTGCATATACAAGGCATTATGGGAAAGGACTGGAAAGCTCCTGCGCCCCTATAGGTTTAACAAATCCCAATTTACTTTGATTCCTAAATCTTTGAAAAAAAAAGGAAAAATTGTAAAGCCAATATTGCTCATCTACATACGCTTTTGGGGGTTTTGCCCCTCATCATGTAAGCAGAGCGATATTTGGCTTGAGGGGAGGAATTTTGGTGGGTATGAGGGGGGAACCTCCCCTTAGGGAGAGCACCATTTTAAGGTGGTGTAGTGTTTTTTTTTTGCCTTTACCCACTACTCAGCTCTGCATATCAAAAGGCATTAGGGGAAAAGGGACGGGAAACCACTCCCCCTATGGTTTAACAAATCCTAAATTTTACTTCTGATTCATAAATCTTTGAGAAGAAAAAAGGGAATAATTGCAAGCCAATATTGCTCATCTCAAACGTTTTTGGGGGTTTCCCCCTCATCAGTGTAGAGCAAACGATATTGGTTGACTGGGGGGAGGCAATAGTGGGTATGAGGAGGGGAACATCTCTCCTTAGGGAAGACCATTAAGGTGTGTAGTGTTTTGTTTTTGCCTTTTAGCCCACTACTCAGCATCTGCATATCACAAGGCATTGGGGAAAGGAGCTGGAAAGCTCACTGCGCCCTCTAAGGTTGTAAAAAATCCCAATTTATTCTGATTCACTAAATCTTTGAGAAGAAAAAGGAATAATTGCAAGCCAATATTGCTCATCTACATACGCGTTTCGGGGTTTTGCCCCTCATCAGAGTATAGCCAGAGCGATATTGGCTGACTGGTGGGAGGCAATGAGTGGTATGAGGAGGGGGAACTCTCTCCATATGGAGAGCACTTTAAGTGTGTTAAGTGTTTTGTTTTTCCTTTTTAGCCCACTACTCAGCATCTTCATATCACAAGGCATTATGGGAAAGGAGCTGGAAAGCACACGCGCCCTCTATAGGTTTGTAACAAATCCCTCAAATTTACTTCTGATTCACTGAATCTTTGAGAAGCAAAAAGGAATAATTTGTCAAGCCATATTGCTCATCTACATACGCGTTTCGGGGTTTTGCCCCTCAACAGTGTAGAGCAGAGCGATATTGGCTTGACTGGTGGGAGGCAATATTGCAATATCTTAACTTTCCTTGACTCACTTACATACTTTTTTTTTTAGAAATGTCAATGTTGACAATACATGTGTACTCTATGTTTCTCTTACTTCTCCATTATTGGTATTAAGTTGACATCACTAAATGTAAATGGTCTCAATTCTCCGTTCAAGAGATCACTTTTTTATGTAAAGATGTCCTTGCATCTTGTGCGGAAGTGGAGTGCTTGCAGAAAACACACCTACCATAACAAAGACACACTTTTAGACAAACATAAAAGATTTCCTCATGTGTTCTATTCTGCTCTGGATCTGAAGAAAAGCTGGCCGTCTCAATTTTTTTAACAGAGATTTGTCGCTTTTTCCATATACAATCTGTTTTTGACCCCAAAAGATGATACATAAATCTACAATTTACATTGAATTCCCTGTTATATACTCTAGTAACAATCTATGCTCCAAATAAACATCCGGCATCCTTTGTTTCCAAAGTTTTCACCAAAATCAAAAAGCTACTCAAGGGTAGCCTGGTGATTTGTGTAGATTTTAATATGGTAATAGATGGAACACGAGATAGAGCCAAAAGGTTGCTCTTAAACACGGCCCAGAACGTCAAAACTTAATAATGGAAAATTTACATGATCCTTGGCGGTATTTCCACCCGGGAGAAATAGATTTTACACACTATTCTTCAGCGAGGAACACTTATTTGAGAATCAATTTTTTTCCTTCAAAATGGACAAGCACTCTTGTCGTTAATTCAAAAATAGGACATATAACATGGTCAGATCATGCCCCAACCGATCTTATGCTACAAGATTGTTTTCCCGATCCTTTTCATACCCTATGGTGCATGAACAACTTTTTACTTAAATCCATGAAAATAAACTCAGAAATTAATAATTCCCATACAGAATATTTTGACATAAATACTCCGACACCCTTGGAAGAAACCTTGTGGTGTACACACAAAGCGTATATATGAGGAATAATGATGAACAAATCAACACAGAAAACATAACAGAGAAGGACACTCACAAACTTTAAACAAAATTATAAACCTTAAGGGACACATATATGAAAACTGTCTAGGTCTAAAAACTCTTTGTTGCCAATAGCAACCTATCAGAGCGCCGCTTTAACCCCTTAAGGACCCAGCCTGTTTTGACCTTTCCTCGAACTCAGCCCTAATTTTTGAAAATCTGGAATATGTCACTTTATGTGAGAATAACTTTTGACCTTTACCTAGCCAGGTGATTTCAGAGATTTTCTCGAGACACATTGTGCTTTAAATTAGTAAGAAATTTTTATCCATACAATCCTTGTTTGTGTTGTGAAAAAATATCAAATTCATGAAAATTAGAAAAATTTGCAATTTTGAAAGTTGCAAAATTTCTGCGTTGCAAGACAGATAATTATCACACAAAAAAAGTTTATAACCAACATCTAACCATATTTCCACTATCGGTGGCACATTTTTTAAATGTTCTTTTTTTTTTTTACGACAATAGAAGGCTTAGAATTTTGTAGTAATTTCTCACATTTTTCAAGAAAATTTGCAATAAACAATTTTTTAGGACCACTCCAGTTCTGACTGCTTTGAGGGGCCTGCATTTTAATACCCCCATTAGATTACACCATCAGAGAAACTAGACCCCTAACGTATTTACAACACTAGTATGGAAGTTTGATAACCCTTTAGAAGATATTTCACAGAATTAAATCAAAGTGGAGTGAAATTTCAAATTCACTTTTTTTTGCAGATTTTCAATATTTATCCATTATTCAACTGGAATACGGTAGCATGAGGGCGATTTTTGGTTTTGGGGGGGGGGGGGGGGGGGGGGGGTGGGGGGGGGGGGGCGTGACCTAGGTAAGATGCAACTTAAAAATCAATTCCCCCAGTCTGCCGTTTTTAGAGATATCCCATATTTGTCCTAGTGCATAAGTTGGCTCAACCATAAGCCCCAGAATAGAGGAGCACCTACATAACTCTGGGGTCGTCATTTCAATACGATTTTATTTGAGGCCGCCATTTCAGGTTTGGGGAACACCCTACCAGTGCAAACTTAATAAACAACCCCTAGAATAGACCTCATAATGAAACAACAAACCCCTAAATGAATATAAAAAATCCCCCAAGGATGGCATTGAGTATATAGACCCCACACGTGATTAACAAAATTTTTTTAGCAATAAGCTGTGAAAATGAAAAAACATTTTTTTTCCAATAATCTTGCAATTTTAGGCTTAAAATGTTTTCATATATACAAGGAATCCAGTAAAAAGAACCCTAAAACTTTGGTAAGCAAATTTTCTTCCAAGCTTCGCAATACCTACATTGGTGTAAACTGCAGTGTGGACCGCATGGCAGGGCGTATAAGGGAGGGATCGCTATTTGGCTTTTGAACGCAGATTTTGATGGGGCCATGTCGCATTGCAAAGACCTCAAAGAAGCAGAACACGAAACCTTCCCAGAAGTCGCCCCAATTTAGATTCAACACCCTCAGGATCTCATCTAGGATGAATTTCTGCATTTAGCACACAGTTGGTTCCATAGTTTTTTTTTTAGCATTGGCATGAAAATGGGGGGAAAACGCTTTTCGGTCAATTGTTTTTTTGAGTTTCAATTTTTTACAGCATTCGCCGTGCAAGTGTAAATGAACGTGATAACTTTACTAAGGGGTCGGTACAATAACAAAGATATAGATTGTATATAGTTATTTTTCTGTTTATTACTTTTGACACAGTAGAAATACTCTATAAAAAATTGCGTTTTTATGTTGTCCTATACTGACAGCCATAACTTTTTATTTTGCTGTGTGCAATTTTTATTGGTACCATTATGCCGGTGCATATGATGCTATGTTCACTTTTTATTTAAGGTTTTTGTGAATGTTTTGAAACAAAAGACAGACAATCTTGGTAGTGTATTTTATTTTATTTATTATAGCGTCACAGTAACGGTATAATGACAGGGAGCTTTACTCAGCAGGTCAATAACGATTACACCGATACCAATTTGTATATTTTTTTTATGTTTTAACTGCTTTATACAATAAAAACACTTTTATTCAACCGGAAAAATATTTTTTTGTCATCGCCAGAACTTATAAATTTTTCTGTGCTTGGAGCTGTGTAGGGGACTTTTTTTTGCAAGATGAGTGTGAAACGTTTTTATGTAATCAGTTTTTGGGAGGGGACAAGGTTTTTGGATCGCTTTTAAATCCATTTTTGGAGCCAGGGTGAAGAAAATAACTGCAATCCTAGTTAGTCGTAATTTATTTTTATTTTTTAACAGGGCTCGACCATGCAGTATCCGTGATAAGTTAGCTTTTACTCTTTGGGTCGCTACGATTATGCGATACCTATATATATAGTTTTTTTTAGCTGAAGCACTTTAAAAAAAAAATAAGAAAAGTGTTTAGTGTGTAAAACAATATTTATGCATCGCTAAACTATCTTCCTGAAGCTATACATTTTCTATTTTTTCGTATACAGAGCTGTATGAGGACCTTTTTTTTGCGGGATGAACTGACAATTTAATTGGTACAACTTTTGCGTTTATAGGAGTTTTTGATCGATTTTTATTCCATTTTATGTGCTCGCGGGAATGACAATAATCTTAATTCTGTGATGTTTTTTTAGGTTTTTTTTTTTTACGGCGTTCACCTAACGGGTATTAATTACAGACAGATTTATAGGCAGGTCGTTACGCACTGTGGCGATCCAAATAGGGTACTTTATTTATTGATCATTTTTAGGGTTGCGATGGCGATTGTAAAGGGGAAAAGGGCGGTGACGTATTTTTATTTTATTTTTTGTGTTTGTGTTTTAACAAGTTTTTCACCTTTTTTTTACTTTTTTTTCACTTTCACGTTATTTTTTTACTTTTCCCATAGGGGATTTGATGAAAGATCTTTAGAATCTCTCATTCAATAGGAAATCAGTACATACTTGTTGCTAATGACTGGTTCCAATGACAACTGTCATTCACGATGCCGGGGCGTAGCCCACAGGCAACGCCTGGCTTCGTGACGTCATAGACAACCCTGAAGGCATTCCTCTGCCCTCCGTGTTTGTCTGTAGGGAGGCAGGAGCTCGCACGGATAGCCCGATCCGTGCGCTGCTGCCCGCCGACAGAGACGCAGGAGGAGCGATAATCCTCCTGCGACACACATAATTATTGCGACCCGATCGTCGCGATAATTAAGGGGTTAACCGCCCCCCCCCTTAGCGATCCGGGTCGGGCCGACGCTGCGGGATGTCAGCTTTAATATACAGCCTGACACCCCGCGCCCGATCGCTTGCGAACTCTTCTTAGAGTTCTCGCGATCCTCAGGACGTATCCAAACGTCCAGGGCGTGAACCCCCAAACCTACCTGTACGAATGGATACGGCCAGGTCGTGAAGGGGTTAATTTCATATCGTGCTCTGGAAAAATGAGCACCGTATGAAAGAATTTTAGGCCTAGACAGTTTTAATACATGTATAATCTAGACACAAAGATCTAAATAGCTTTAAAGCAGTGTAGAATGCACAAGAATGTATGAACCTGTTCTACTGCGGGTCATAGATTTGATGCTTTCTAGTTCCACTAAGAAAACTCAGGCTCAGGTAGACCCCTTTAAACTTGGTCTGGCTGTTCCAGCAGTAATGCGCCTACTTTTGCTGTCCTTTAGTCATAAATGTGTAAAATAATACAGTTGTGGTGTGACACACCTCCAGAACGTCCCGACATTAGGCGCATTCTTTAGTGCAACAGGTGCTGCAAAATGTACATACTTTTCGTGTGCGCCTGCTCATACATCAAGAAAACAGGGCTGCGACAGTTTTGGGGCTGAAAGGACACCAGAATTTTGGTGCAGCCCTGTACATACATGTCGTCCTTAGACTCCCAATTTAAATTAAATTTTTCACAAAACATGAGGGAAGAACCTGCCACTACAACAACATGAGAACCATCTAAATAGATTGCGTTGGAATTTTTATTTACATGGCTCACAGCAAAAGAATAAAAACAATCCAAGCCAGATCCAGAATACTGTATATCACATTCCCCAATAACACAAAATATACGATCAACAACAAATTTCTAACGCATTTGCAACATACTATAGATCTTTATACACTCTTCTATAGACTGCTGATCAGGACTGGAAGTATATAATTGAAAGACCAGGTGGGGTTCATCATGCAGAAAAAAAAAAAAAAAATCCAACAGAGATGGTATATGACGAGTTTTGGATGTCTTGACAATTTACAAAAGTTATCCCTTGCTCTTCTGTCACTAGAAAGAAAGCATTTGTCAGGATAAATTGGAAAAAGAGATTTTGTTAGATGTTTTAATTAACGTCTTTATACTCTCTTCCCTCTGCTTGGGAACTAGACAAAGGTGTCCACTGTCACCATTGATCTATGATTTATGTGCTGATCCTTTAGCAAAACACATTCATATTTCCCCTCTAATCAAAGGGGTTACCAGTAATAAAAATACACACACAGTGAGCCTATATGCGGATGATATTCTAATCGTGTGACATCAGCCTGATAATTACTGTGTTACTTGTCCTATTGAAACCTTATGCTCATATCTCATACTACAAATTACACATAAAAAATATTCTATACATCTCCCTATAAATTGTCATTCTGTAATCTCAACTACCCAACATTAATTTATTTGGGTAACCTTTTCTGTCCCCTATCTAGGAATCAAAATATACCCAAACATTAACACCACCTGGTGCTGGTAGTTGGGGACTCCATAAATTTTAAATAGGGCAACAGACAGGGCAATCTCCACAAAGAACCGCCGGATCGTCGAACAGTATGTTTGTTTACCTGGGGCCCGGGTACGCCATAATACGCGGACCCCGGGCTGACAGATTGCTGGGTGGGGGTCTGGTGAGAATCCAGCTGTCATGGTGCACATTGGCACCATGACAAAGTTTGAGGAAGGTGAGCTTGCCCTAACCCCTAAACCGCCGGAGCACATTTGGCCTCCTGACAGAGCCCCATTTTTAAATGTTTCACTTATGAGAGAATAAAGTTTTTGGACACTATCAACATCCATGTGAATTCAGAGACTGTTTTCTCGTGACACATAGTGCTTTAAGATAGTAAAGAAATTTTGGTCCAAAAAAATGCTTGTTTATTTGTGAAAAATACAAATTAATCGTGAAAAAAGTGAAAAATTTACCAATTTAAAACTTCAAAAAATTTCTGCATGTAAGACAGATATTATTCCACTCAAAATAGTTTATAACTAGCATCTACCATAATGTCTGGCTGTAGTTTTGGCATCATTTTTTTAAATGTCTTTTTTTTTTTAACGACATTATGGGGGCTAATAATTTTTAGTAGTAATTTTAAAATTTTTTCAAGACAATTTGCCAACGACATTTTAGGGACAGTTTCATAGTTTTGTTAAGGCCCAAAAAAAAGACGAGACGTCCAATACCAGTTCAGCCTGTTGTGCTAAGGTGTAGATCCAGAGGAAGGCAAAAAGGCAAAAAACCCAATGAGTTAGAAGCCAATTGTCCTCATTTTAGGGAAAAATTCCCTACCCCTGACTCCATCTGGCAATCGGAAAAATCCCTGATCAATGACCCCCCTCCAGAATTCTATAAACGTGACTTTGATTGACCAGTATGTTAATACCCCATAAATAGACCTCATCTAAGAAAACACACCCCTAAAGTGTTCAGAAACCGTCATTTAGGAAGTTTATTAACCCATAGGTGTTTCAACAGGAATGAAACAAAGTGGAAGTGGAAATTTCAAAATTTCACTTTTTTTTTTTGAAGATTTTAAATTTTTTATACGCTGATTATTTGACAAAAAACGGTAAATTGTGATCAGGGAAATGCAACTTAATATAGATTGCCCCAGATCCGCCGTTTTAAGAGTATCCCAATATGTGGCCCTAGTCATTATTTTGGCTCAACAACAAGCCCCAGAATAGGAGGAGCACCTACTGACTCGGGGCCTCATTTTCATTACGATTTTTATTTAGGGCCATTACAGGTTTGCGGACACCCTAAGTCCAAAACCTTAAGAAATACCTCCTAAAAAAGACCCCCATATTGGAAACTTCACCCTACGGAATAGATCCAGAGGTGTAGAGAGTATATCGACCCCACAGCCTTCACAAATTTTTTTAGCGTTCGGCTCTGAAAATAAAACAGATATATATTTTTTCCAATAATCTGCATTTTATCTGAAAAATATTTAATTTTTACAAGGAATCATGGAAAAAACAAACAAAATGTGTTACGCAATTTCTTCCAATTCGGCAATACCCTACATGTGGGTGTATACTGCTGTTTGGGCCATGGCAGGGTACAAGTGATGGAGCGCTATTTTGGCTTTTGGCGCACAGATTATGGTGGGGCCATGTCGCATCGCAAAGGCCCCAAATACTAGAGCAGGTGAAACTTCCAGAAGGTTTCCCCATTTTGATTCAACATCCTCCAGGGATCTCATCTAAGGGTGTATTTTGCATTTTGGTCGCACAGGTGGTTTTCCGTAATTTTTTTTTTTTTGCATTGGCCATGGAAATGGAGGGGGAAACGCAGTTCCTGCCATGTTTTTGGCTACAATTGTCACAGTATTCACCATAAGGGATAAATCACAGGATAACATTTACTATGTGGGTTGTACAATTAACAATGATATAAACAATTTATAAAGTTTTTTTATGTTTTTATTACTTTTACACAATAGAACGAGTTATCAAAAAGTTGCGTTTTTATGTTTGTTCTATTCTGACAGCCAAAGCTTTCTTAATTTTTTTGCATATGGAGCGCTTGTGGGCTGTTTATTACGAGATTAGTTTGATGTTTTTTATTAGTGGCCATATACGGTTGGCAGTGATGCTTTGATCACATTTTTTTATTAAGGATTTTGTGAGGCATTTTGGTACAAAATACAGCAATCCTGGTAGTTTTTATATTTATTTTTACAGCGGTCACTTGCTGTATAAATTACATGCTAGTTTTAGCTCAGCAGGTGATACGATTACAGCGATACCACATTTGTATATTTTTTTTTAACGTTTTACTGCTTTTTACACAATAAAAACACTTCTATTTGAAAAAGGAAAAAACACGTTTTTGCATCGCCGCAGTCTGGAGAGCCAAACCTTTTTTTGTTTTTTTTCTGTTTATGGAGCTGTATAGCAGGACGTTTTTTTGCGGGATGAGTTGAAAACCGTTTTTATTGGTAAAATTTTTGGGGGACAAAAGACTTTATGATCGCTTTTAAATCCGTTTTTTGGAGCAGGGTGAAGAAAATACTGCAATCCCTGAGCAGTCCTTTTATTTTATTTTTCAATAGCGTTCACCGTGCAGTAATCCTCGACAAGTTAGTTTTACTCTGTTGGTTGAGACGTTATGGTGATAACCCAATTTATGTAGTTTTTTATTTGAAAACACAATTTTTTTTGAAAAAAAAGAGTTTTTATTGTGTAAACAATATTTAGGCATCAAGCTATCCTTCTAATAGCCAGAACTTTTTAATTTTCCGTATACAGACTGGAATGAATTTTTTTGTGGGGATGAACTGTTCATTTAAATTGCATCAACATTGATGTTGATATGAGTTTTTTGATGAGTTTTACTTCCCATCCATTTTAATGTGCGGCAGGATATCAAAAATCGCGAATTCTGTGACTGTTTTTGGGTTTTTTTTTTGTACGGTGTTCACCGTACGGTTAATAACATAACAGATTTATAGGTGGTCATTCTACGCATGCGGCTATACCAAATATGGTATTTATTTATTTTTTTATCTTTTCTGGGGCGATTTCGTTTGTAAAGGGAGGAAAACGGTGATGTACGAGTTTTTATTTTATTTTTGAGTTTTTACTTTTTACACTTTTTTTTTACTTTTTCACACTTTTTATTACACTTTTCTCCAGCTTATGCTGTGTGCTTATGCTGTGTGCTGGTCTCCATGGCAACCATCAGTCACGCTGCCCACAATGCATTGTGGGCATTGTGACGTCACCAGACAACATGTGATGCTCCTTCAGCATCCGGCTGTCTGATAGGAGACAGTACCGGCGCTGAACTTTCACTCCGGCCGTGGGGGATGCGGCATGATGCCAGCGTAATAAACGAGGTGTCTGACCTCTATTGTAAAATCCTGTCTGAAGCCAACACTCGCGGGAAGCTATTGGTACAGGTAATGAACATGTATAATCATTAGGTAAATATAAATGGTGTAAACAATAACAATTTAATACAATCACGGGATCTGCTATAGGCCCCCAAATATAACAGAACCAATGGAAGATGTACTCCTCAGACAAATAGATGAGACTGCTAATCAGAATGAGGTTGTTATTATGGGCGACTTTAACTATCAATTGGGAAACTGAAACCTGTAGCTCTCAAAGGAAACAGATTTTTGTCAGTAACTAATGATAATTACCTTTGCCAAATGGTGCAGGAACCGACTAGAGGAAAGGCCCTTCTAGACTCAATATTCACTAATAGACCTGACAGAGTAACAAAGGTTCAGGTTGAGGAGCATCTAGGAAATAGTGACCATAATATAATACATTTCGATTTATCCTTCAAGAGAGTTTTTTGTCAGGGAGCCACAAAAACACAGAATTTTAGGAAGGCTAATTTTATTCTGCTTAGGGAGGCCCTAAACCATATTGACCGGGACAAGGTATTTAAAAATGGCAGAACAAATAATAAATGGGATATTTTTAAAAAACATCTTAGGCGCCCACTGTAAGAGGTACATACCTTGTGGTAATAAAATAATTAGAAACAGGAAGAACCCAATGTGGATCAACAGGGATATAAAAGAGGCAATAAATAACAAAAAGAAAGCGTTTCATCTACTAAAACAAGAGGGCAGTGAAGAGGCACTAAAAAACTATAAGGAAAAAAATATGTAAAAAAATGATAAAGGCAGCAAAGCTGGAGACAGAAAGACATATTGCCATAGAAAGTAAAAGTAACCCCAAAATATTTTGTAACTATATAAATAGTAAAAAGATTAAAACAGCAAATGTTGGCCCCTTGAAAAGTATTGAGGGAGAGACTGTAGAGGACGACGAGAAAAAAGCAAACCTGCTAAACAATTTTTTCTCCACTATATTTACCGAGGAGGATGACCTTCCTGTTGATGAGCAGAGGGATGAGGTAAACTCCAACTTAAGTGTTGCTTGTCTAACCCAGGAAGAAGTGCAGCTCCACCTTAGGAAGCTTAAAATAGATAAATCCCCAGGTCCTGATGGTATACACCCCGTGTCCTAAGGGAGTTAAGTGATGTCATAGGCCCCTATTCTTAATATTTATGGACTGTCTAATAACGGGGTATGTCCCAAAGGACTGGCGCATAATCAAAAAGGGGTCAAAAAGTGATCCTGGAAACTATAGGCCGGTAAGCTTAACCTCTGTTGTTGGTAAAATCTTTGAACGTTTTCTTAGAGATGCTATCCTGGATTATCTCACTGAAAATAAATATATAACGCCGTTCCAGCATAGGTTTATGAAGGATCGGTCCTGTCAAACTAATCTCATCAGCTTCTATGAGGAAGTTAGTTCTAGACTGGATTGGGGTGAGGCACTGGATGTTATATATATATATTTTTCTAAAACATTTGATACGGTGCCACATGAAAGGTTGGTAAGTAAAATGAGAATGCTTGGACTGGGGGAAAATGTGTGCAAGTGGGTAAGCGACTGGCTCAGAGATAGAAAACAAAGGGTGATAATTAACTCAGACTGGATCCCTGTTACTAGTGGGGTACCACAGGGCTCAGTATTGGGCCCTATCCTAACTAACATTTTCATTAACGATCTTACACATGGATTGCACAGTAGAATATCGATATTTGCAGCTGATACTAAGTTCTATAAAGTAATCAACACAATAGAGGATAATGTGTTATTAAAAAGGGACCTGGATAAGTTGGAGGCCTGGGCAGAGAAATGGCAGATGAGGTTTAATACAGATAAATGCAAGGTTATGCACATGGGGAGGAAAAATCCATTACATGACATGTTAAATGGAAAAACACTGGGTAAAAGTGACATGGAGAAGTACTTGGGAATCCCGGTGAACAGTAAACTTAACTGTAGCAGCCAGTGTCAGGCAGCAGCTGCCAAGGCAAACAGGATCATGGGGTGTTAATACAGAAGGGGCACATGATGAGAACATTATTCTGCCATTATGTAAGTCACTGGTTAGACCACATATGGAATATTGTGTACAGTTATGGGGACCAGTGCACAGGAAAGACATTTTAGAGCTTGAACAGAGGCGGGCAAAGGCGGGCAACAAAAAAAATAAAATGACTGGGTGAACTGCAATACCCAGAAAGATTAGCAAGATTGGGGTTATTTAGTTTAGCGAAAAGACGGTTTCGGGGGGACAAGATAAATATGTTTAAATACATCAAAGGTAAATATAGAGATCTCTCTCAAGATTTATTTATACCCAGGACTGTATCTAGAACAAGGGGGCGTTCTCTACGTCTTGAGGAACGAAAGTTTATACATACACATAGAAAGGGATTCTTTACTGTTAGAGCAGTGAGACCGTGGAACTATCTGTCAACGGAACTGAATTCAATAACAGAGTTCAAAAAGGGTTTGGATGCATTTCTGGAGTGTAATAATATAACAAGTTATAGTAACTTGGATTCTGGAGAGAGGTCGTTGATCCAGGGATTTTTCCGATTGCCAGAATGGAGTCAGGAAGGAATTTTTCCCTAAAATGAGGACAATTGGCTTCTACCTCATTGGAATTTTCTGCCTCCCTCTGGATCAACACTTTAGCAAAATAGGCTGAACTGGATGGGCGTCTTGTCTTTTTTCAGCCTTACAAAGTATGTAACTATGTAACCATAGAAAAAAATCTGGAAGATATCAGTGCTTCACTATCAGAAATTAATAGACTTAACCAATTACCCCTTTCCTGGCTAGCTCGCACTAACTTAACTAAGATGCTACTCCTCCCCAGATACTTATATATCTCGAGATCATTATTTTTATTTCCCACTTCTCACTAAATTTCAAAACCAAATGTTGAAATTTATTTGGCGCCCAAAACAACCTAGATTTAAGAAACAATACCTGTATCAAAAGAGTATTCATGGTGGTCTCTCCGTCCCAAACCTCCCGCAATGCAATATTGCTTCCACACTAGAACCCATATCTCTTTTATGGAACTCTCCTGAACTCCAACATTGGTCTCAGATAGAGAACCCCACAATTCCTAGGCGATCTTTTAACTCCTTAACGACCGTCCACCGTCTTTTGACGTCGGCTGGTGCAGGTCGTTCGTCTACAGCGACGTCTTTCGGCAGCTGCGCGGAGATTGGGGCTGTACTACACAGCCCTGATCCCAGAGCATCTCCTGCGAGCACCGGGGGAACCTTCGCACCCCGGTGCTTTAACCCTTTGATTGCAGCGGATCATCACCACAGCGCAATCAAAGGGTTTCCCTGCTCTGCCGGGTGATCGGAACGCCTGGTGACCCGACAGAGCCCAGGGAACAGCTGTACAGTCAGCCCTGGGGACAGAGAGTAGCCCCAGGGCTGTCTGTGTAATAAGCCAGTGACCAGGACAGACTGTGTGCTGTCCTGATCAGTGTCAGACTGACACAGATTATAATGTATTAATTTGTAAAGTGCTGTGGAATATGTTGGCACTATATAAAGATTATTATTATTATTAGCATATTTTTTTTTTTTTTACACTTAGTAATGTATTACTAAGTGTAAAAAAAAAATGTTAAACAGTTCTCCCTTCACGGGATTTAAAAAAAAAGTAAAAAACATGCATATGTGCATATATTAGACACACAAAAAAACCTACACATATTAGGTATCCACATGACTGTTATAACCTGTAGAATTAATCTAACAATTTATTAAGTGTGAAATGTGAATGGTGTAAAAAAAATTAAAAAAAACCTTTTTTAAAATTTATTTTTAAAAATCTGCAGTTATTTATTTTTTTTTAACTGTGTGTTTTATTAAAGTTTTCATCATATAAAACAATTATTACAATATCAAACATCATGTATAGAGGGAAAAATAAGCAGCAAAGACAAACAGTCCCGATATAGAGAATCTGTCGAAGTAGAAAGACATAACAAAATGTCACTGCTTTGCTAAGTAGGTTCTGCATTTATGTTCGGGGAGACAGGAATAAACCCGGTGGAATCTATGGACGAGTTAACTCACTGCCTCTGATCCACCTCGAATCGTAAGCTAGTTAAAATAACGGGGACATACAGAAAAACCTGACATTGAACACAAAGAACAAACAAGGACAGGGGGAGACAAAAGGACTAGGTACAGAAGGGGGAGGAGAACTGTTTTGAGGTCTGTGGGCTTACATAATTTATTGTGATGGGTCCCTAATAAGTGGTCCGCCGGAGAAAAAAGCAAACAGTATCCAGACCGTCCCTTCTCGGTTCGAACCTCCTTACGTCATAGCAGGTACCTCCTGTCTTCCCCATCCAATATAGAATATTGGGTACGGACAGTCAAGGGGAGGGGCACCTGTTCAGAGCCCTCATTACCGAGCCTCCATCAAGGGTGGGTGGAGGCTATATAGTAATCCCAGGGTTTCCCGATTTTCTCAAATTTATCAAGCCTGTTGTCTAGGAGGGCCGTGGGGTTTATTCCATTCCACGGATATCCTTCACTAGGCTGATCAACTGATCTTTTGAAGGGGGTTCTTGGCATTTCCAGTGCTTACTTATAAGACACTTAGCGGCTGTTATCATGTGTAGAAGGAGACGCGAGTGGGGCCGGGTCATGTCACTAGGAAAAATATTCAGTAGGTAAGCTTTGGGAGTTCGGGGAATGTTGATTCCTAGGATGGCACGGGTTAAGCGCTTGACTGTTTTCCACAGGGGTTTTATTCTAGGGCAATCCCAAAATATATGAGTCAGTTTTCCCTCGTGTCCCCCCACATCTCCAGCAAAGGTCAGAGACATTGGGGTAGAAAGTATGTGGGGAGCACAGGGGTGTGGTACCGTTTATATTGGTTTTCTTGTAGGAGAACGGAGGAAGACCTGGCTGCCTAGGTCCGATAATTTGCCATGTTTCTGGGGGATAGGCGTCCCTAGGTATTCTTCCCATTTTCTCATATATGAGTGGTTGGGCATTTGGGCCGAATCGGGGGGAAACAAGCATTTGTATATTGGGGGAAAATCAGCCGGCTGTAGAGGAATTTGCTGGGCCCATAGGTTTCTCGAAGTTTGTGGGGCACGATACCGAGGAGTGGACATAGATCTAAGTAGAAATGTCTAATCTGTAAATAAGTGTAGTAAGTTTGGGGCGGCAGCTTATATCTTTCTCTAAGGGCTTCAAGGGTTGGATCTCGGGTCCTGTAGTCTACAATGTCCGCCAGCTGAATACCTGACTGTTGAACCATGGCTTCACGTGGGGACCATGGGGCTGTCCGGTAACAGTGGTTGGAAAAGAAACGTTTGTCATAGGTGAATATCGTGAACTAAGGTTGAATTTATTATGACAGGATTTTCCATCCCTTTTCCACGTTAGGGCCATAGAACCCAAAAAGTGGCACATCAACCCGGTTAGAGTCTAGTCCCACAGGAGCGAGTTGGGGTGGAACGGGGCCCACCCCAAGCTTCTCCAGTTCCGTCCATTGGAATACGCAAACAGCGACGCCCAGTGGGTTTACGTCGTAGCTGCGCTGCCCCAATAATACTTTTTATGTCAGGCACAGAGAGACCACCTGAGTCTTGGGTGCTAATAGGACCGTTTTGGAAATACGGTGTCTGCCTCGGGCCCATATAAATCGCATGAAGGCAGCTTGCATGACTTTTAAGTCTTTGCTGGGTATTGGGACTGGAAAGAGTCTCGAATAGATACAAGTTTTGGGAGAGCCATCTTTTTAAATTTGCTGCTATTCTGCCTAAGAGCGGAGATTGGTAGGGTGTGCCATTACTTAGAAAACCGGTGTGTACTTTCAGGAATTTATCTGGGTAGTTGCTTGAAAACAGTGCGGCGTATGTTGGTGTCAGTTGATCCCCAAAAATACTCAGAGATCTCTGCTTCCAAGTTGTACCCGAAGTTCGATCTGTACAGGTCTACCTGAGTAGCCGGGATATTTAAAGGCAGCGCCTCCGTTTTAGCTGGATTAACTTTATAGCCGATAGAAGCCCGAAGTAGTTTAGGAGAGACTGTAGATTGGGGATAGTAGTGTGCAAATTGGTTAGGGTCAGAAGTATGTCGTCTGCATAGAGTGATATTTTAAAGTCCCTGTCTCGAACTTGAATGCCCGTGATGTCCGGATTATTGGTTAGGCCGCCGCTAACGGTTCAATGCAAAAAGACAAAGAACATTGGGGTTTAGGGGGCCCCCTTGTCTGGTGCCATTTTTAGTTTAATCAGGGGGGATTCAGCTGAGGGAGACGAATGGTTGCGAGGGGTGGGAGTATAATGAGCAAAGGGCTTGTGGGAAAGGGGCCCCGAAAGCCAAAACTTTTTCAAGGCTTCAGACATGAATTTCCAATTTAGGGGGTTTCAAACGCCTTTTCCGCTCTAGGCTAAGTAAAAGGACTGGTTCCTGTCTCCTATGCGTTTATGTCAATCAGGTCTACGCCCGTCTAGTGTTGTTGCTCCCGGGTCTGCCAACAACAAACCTACTTAGTCTTTGTTAATTAATCTCGGCAGACAGTAAGATAATACGGTTGGCCATATTTTGGCGAATTTTTTCACATCAGCATTTTAGCAGGGCGATAGGCCGATAATTTGCGCAATCGAGGTGGTCTTTATTGGGTTTGGGAATAAGGGTTATTTTGGAGTGGAGCATTGGATGGGGGGGAAGTGCTCACCCTTCACGAATGAGTTGAACAGTTCCACCATACGGTCTTCCAATTGGGGGGGAGAAGGTCTGATAGTATAAATTACGTGAAAACCCCCCCATCCGGCCCCGGGGATTTTTTGGGGGTTTGGTCTTTGAGGGTTTCCTGATCTCCTCAATTGTGATCGGGCATTAAGGGTATTCAGGTCTGCTCGGCTAGGGAGGGAGGTTACAGGAAGGGCAGAAATTCCTGTAAGGCATCCGGATTGCTCGATAACAAGTTAAAACAGTGAGTCGGGAGGTTGTAGAGTTTAGCGTAGTATGAATGGAAGATCTGAGAACCCTTGGGGGTCGTTTAAAATTTTGCCCCTTGGCTATTTCTCAGGGATTACGGTTCCCTTGCTAAGGTTCCTCTCGGAGCATCCTGGCTAGCATAGTGTGGGCCTTATTGGGTTTGGAAATAGTAACGCTGTCTACTGTAGACTAACAATTTTTCAGTCTAGACACTTCCAGATCCTCATTTGGGTCGAATTTCTACAACCTCTCGGAGTATGTGTCTGGTCGGTGTGTTACTAGGGAGGTTCAAGGGGTCTGAGACGCGCCTGAAGCATTTGACATCTGCAGAGCTGCATTCCTCTTAACCCGGGATCCTAAGGCAATACAGTGACCAAGGATCACCGCCTTGTGTGCTTCCCAGAGCGTGGCTGTGAGGTGACCGAACCAGCGTTTACTTGAAAGTAATCTTTGATGGGGCCCGCCGTTTCCTCTTCCCTATGTTGGGGGTATTTCAGGAGGGAATTCATTAAGGCGCCAGTGCATTTCTTCGTTTGGGTGTCCCTTAGGTTTAGAGAAAGCGTCAGTGCGGCGTGATCCGACCACGTAATGGGGTGAATTTCTGGGGGTGACTAATTGACGGAGGATGGGGATGTTTCCAAAGAAGTAGTCGAGACGCTAATGGGAGCCGAAAGGAGGGGAATAGAAAGTGTTGCTTGCTCAGTTGGGTGGGCAATACGCCATAAATCGTACAGATCAAAGCTCCGTATACATTTTCTGAATTCTCTGGCTAGGGCCTTCAGAGATGGGTGTAATGTTTTTCCTTGTAACAACAATTTATCCGTCTTTTCAGAGAAGAACATATTGAAGTCACCCCCAACCAGAAGTGGACCCGTAGAGAGATTGGACACTTTCCGCAAAATTCTTCTCAGAAACCTGACCTGGGAGGTATTTTGGGGGATAAATATTACAGAGCGTCAATTGTGAGCCCTTTATATAGGCCGTTTGTTAACATAGCGGCCTTCAGGGTCTAGAATTGAATTCTGCACCTGAAATGGGTATTGACTGGCGGCAAAGGGTGCAGTGCAGCCTTCTTTTTCCCATCGTGAGAGGCCTGATAGGCCCTCGGGTATTAGGTGTTTTGCAAAAGTGGGAAATTTCTGTCTTTGTTAAAGTGGGTTTCTTGTAGGAATACTATTTGTGCCTTTGATCGCTTAAGATCGGTCAAAAGCAGTCTCCGTTTAATGTTTGAGTTTAGACCCTTAACGTTTAATGAATATATGTCAATCATTGTGATCAGAGTAAAAAAGAGCTGATGTCCACTCACCCAGTTCAGCCGCATGTCTCCGGTCGGCGGAGTAAGACCAGTAAGCACATATTCCTCTCAACGGATAGAGACAAAGGGTAGGGTGAGAGACAAGGACAAAGACACTAATACAGACACAACAAATAAAAAACATTCTCAACTGAGATTTTTACTAAGGCCTAAGACGCCTTAGGTAGGGAAGGTAAGAAATAACAAGCTCCAACAGAAAGCTTCCTTCATCAGCCTAAGACGAGGGAGGAAGGGGGAACTATTTACCCTCCGAAAACAGGGGTTTAGGTATTCCAGAGTGGCCCCTGGGATCAGACTATGAGACTGATTGGTAGCAAAAGAGAGAAAGAAAAACTCTTGAGTCACTACGATGTGCCCGCAGGCAAAACCACCTCTATATGCAGGGTCAACAGTGAATAGTGAGGGCCTATATAGAGTCAAGACCCGAATCGTATCAGTGGGGGAGAGAAGAAACTAATTCTTGCGTGAGTAACCTGGCTATAACTGCCTAACTGCCTAAGTGAGTGGGATAAAGGATACTAGTGTACTGGCTATTTCTATGAAGAAACACATTCAGCAAAGCGAAACCAACATTTGGGAGGGGGGGGGAGGGGGGAGGAAGATAAGGGTTTAAAAAAGGGAAAAGGAAAGGAAATGAAGGGATCAGGTGGGATCAAGGGTTGTGTCAGTTCGTGACAGAGGCCAGCCTTCATCACTGCCGGTTCTGTGAGAGGGCAAAAATCCTCCAAACTTCATCTAGGGATCTCAGGTTGGAGAGGCGGGGGCAAGGGCAGGAGGGCCGTCCATAGAGTCCCTATTTTGGCGTTGCCTTCTCTTGCTTCGGGCTTGGCTCCAAATTGGGGGTGGAGCTTTTTGAGGGATCGCAAGTTCCCAGTCCGTTATATCCGGAGGCGTGACATTCAGGGCCGAACAGAAAGCCTGCAGGTCTTCATGTGTCTTGAGAGTGGCGGATTTGTTGTTCTTAGAGGCAAAGAGGGCAAAGGGGTATCCCCATCTGTAGGTGATGCCATGTTGTTTTAGGAGGACAAGCAGGGGGCGAAGGTGTCGTCTTCTTTGCAGTGTAATCCAGGACAGATCTGGGTAGAGATGGACAGTGGCCCCTGCAAAGTCGATTTGCTTTTGTTTTTTGCGACTGCGCCCTGATCCCTTCTTTTACAGTGAAGTCATTGCAACAACAAACTATGTCCCGTGGCTGTTGAGACACAGATTTTGGGCGCAGTGCTCTGTGGAGCCTATCAAACTTTATAGGAGTGGAGAGTGGGAGTCCCAAGAGGTTGTTGAAGATGGCCTCAAGGGTGACTTGAAGATTTTCTTCTCCCTCAGGTTCTGGCACCCCTCGTACTCTTATGTTGTTGCGGCGCCCCCTGTTGTCCAAGTCCTCTAGGTGTTTCTGGGTGTCTCTGAGCAGAAGAGCCTGGGAGGTCACGCAGTGTTCCAAAGGGGGGATGTATTGCGGGGGTGTATGTATGGGCTGTTTCCAGGGAGTCGACCTGTCGGCTACTTGAGTGAGGTCTTGGCGCATTTGCGCAATTCCCATCTACAAGTTTCTTTAACCCCTTGCACTAGCCTCGTGGAAGTCAGCCCTAGTAGGGATATGTTTCAGGTAAGTGCGCCAATCATCTGGGTCTTCAGTGCCGAGTGCAGGTCCCGCTATCTGAGGAGAGGAGGGTCCCCTATTCTTCCCCACCGGCCTCTGTGATTCTGCATCTGTATCTCCATCTGTGGAGTCATCATTGCACGTTGTCCATGCAGATGCAGTAGGGATTGGGGTTCCTGGTGTCCTTTTTTGGGCCTGGTATTGCCTTTGGGTGGCATTGTCTGGGCCGCTAAGGTAGCTATTTGCAGACCCCCTGTATGTTGAGGTTCAGGGAGGTCTCCTGAAGAAATGGTTGGCTGTATTTGGGGGCTAGCAGGGCTGGTGAACGGCCCCAGGTGGCTTGGTAGTGAGTAGGTTGCCTTAGCTAGCTGGGGGAGTGCTCCGATATTGCAGGGGTTAAGTTTGAAAGCCTGCTGCTGCCGTGAGGCTCCTGACTGCAGGGATCCACTGACCTGTTTGTGAGTCAGGCGCGGGGAGGTGCCGTTATCTGCGCTGGGAGCGACGAGGAGAGGTCTCCCGTTCAAATTTCCCCGGGCCCTCACAGGTTGGTGCTGCAGTTGAATGCCGGTTGCGCTCCGCTGGTGGTTGGAACGGCGCGTCCGGCTGCCGGGAGGAGGAGGGAAGATGGCGCCCGCCACGTGTCTGGCTGCGGGGTTTCGCCGCTGCTGCGCCCGGGAAGTAATCCTTTATCCCTCTTGTAGACGCCGGCTTATGGAGAGAGCCAGGGGCTGTATGAGGAGCCTTCCGCCGGCGTTTTGATGCCAGGATGCCGCCATTTCTCCCCCAAGAAGGTAGCCGTGCTGCGGAGCTTCTCTCTTACACGTCCGTCCCCATGGGCTTAAATCTGCAGTTATTTATATGTGAACTTAAACTATTCCCCCCCATAAAGTACAACTAGCCTTGAATAAAACAAGGCCTCATGCAACTGTGTCACTGAAAAAATAAAAAAGTTACAACTGTTGAAACGCAAGGAGGCAAAAACAAAAAAAATGTTCTGGTCATTAACTACTTTTCAAGCCCGGGGCTTAAGGGGCTAAGGCTCATTTCATTGATATGCTATGTGACAGAAGTCCTCTTTCAGTGATTCAAAATGCAATTCCAGAAGTCTCCATACAACACTAGATAGAGGTCTCCTACTGCCTCCAATCCCATGTCTATTACCACGGACACTTCAAGTCCTTTGACGATCTACTGCAACAATACACTATCCTCCAGTGTCGGAATGGCATACCGCTGCCCTAGTAACAGTGAACGCGATGAAGTGTCCTCATCGTGTCGCTGCCTCTCCTCACCCTGGGGGAGGCTATCTAATGAGGGTCTACCTATTTACCTACTTATCTTTCTTTTTCATCTCTAATATTTAGGGTCTAATGTACCTAAAAGTAGTGTTTACCTATCTGCCTGCCTAATTTGGGAGGCTTCCTACTATACGGAGTGGGTACCTACCTATCAGTGGCACAAATGGGGGCGCTATAATGGTCTTGAAGCACCTTAGCTGTGTTGGGCACCGAAGGGAGCACTAATACTATTTGGGGCGCTATGGATGGGTCAGTTTGTACAGAGGTGGGAATTGATAGAGAAGTGCTGGAAAAGAGAGAGACTAAGATGTGTGTGTGTGTGGTAATTTCTACAGGGATGAGTAGTGGTCAGGAGAAGACATCATTGCATTCTGTACCGAACGGAGAAAGAAATGGAAGATAATGACTCTGAAATCATATAATACATGATGGAGGTTTGGGCCAGATGGTGAAGAAAAGGACAAGACCAACTCCCATCAGAGATGATATCCCCTGTGAGTCCCTGATGTCAGGAGTTATTCTGCTTCTATAGTGGATCAGTACAGTATTTACAATCATGTGATGCAACTTGAGCTGGTGGCTAACCACTATGTGGCCTCTATATGGCATCATTGTAGGCTATATCGACACTAGTGTAGCGGTAGCGTAGACGTGTTCCTGATTGTAAAGCGAGTGCACACCTGTCCCTGACCCTGTGATTAAGGGTTTCTTACTTTCTTGCTTATGTTAGAAGTGGTGAATTTTAGAAAGTGGTGAGGTTCGTGACAGGTAAATTTTGGAGGTAGGTATTGTATGTGGGATGTTCCAGGGTTGCTTTTAAGTCCCAGTCCAGCCCTACTCAGGGCTATGGCTGGGCAAGTCAAGAGAGTTTTTCTGAAGCCACTGCTTTGTTATTTTAGCTGTGTGCTTAGGGTAATTTTTAGTGATGAGCGATTGCTTCAACTATCGTCATCTGGTCGATAGTCGATATCGTCAATTATCATGCCGATATCCGATAGTCGATAATAGATTAAAGTCTATGGGAGAGCAACAACACCTTCATTCTTACACCTAAACAGGGCTGGAGAAGCTGGAATTAACATCCAAAAACAGTAAATGGATACGTGCTACATCTTAGGCAACACAATTAGTTATAAAAAGTCACAGACCATTCACTATCCCTGTCTTGTACCACAGCATGACCCACAAATTAAAAAGTGCCAGAAGGCAGTATGATTTGAACCATCATTTTACTTGAACTGGACAATGACTATCCCTGCCCTGGAACGCAGCATGACCCTTAAAACTGTTGACCCACAGATTAAAAAGTGCAAAAAAAGGGGAGTCTTTCAACCACCAATTTAAGGAGGGAATACCACCACTTTCTTTGTTTCTCTTTTTTTTAATTGTATTAAATGGGTTGTCTCATACGGGATTGCTAGTATGTTAAAGATCTTGCAAAAACAAGTCATTTTGAAATTATGTGCCCATTAACAGTGTCATCCTATTCCTGTTTTTTGACAGCCCCATCACCCTTGACCCACTCTTGACAATTGTGAAGAAAAATGTCTGTTAGAAACCACAAAATTTTAGAATAGGACCTGTAGTATTGCTGCTTTTTCCAGCAGCATGACCAAAAAAATTATAAAAATGGACTTCTCAACCACTGTTAAAATTGTGAGGGCGAAATGCCACTTAGAAGCCACATTTCTGTTCCAAAGGACCATGATTATAGCTGTATCTCACAGCACCATAACCCCAAAACCATTGACAATGCGAAAAATTCTGAAGATGGAGTAAATGGAATACGTTTTTTTCATGAAACTTTTGGTGTCTTTTACAGTCTCCTCACCGCAAAACCAGCAAAATTAACTTTTGGGAAATGAGAATAAAAATTGCAGTAAGTCATTTTAAAAAAAATTTTTCAAGAGGACCATTTTTTTGGAAGAGGAATGGGGAAGTAGACCGGCAACTAATCGGTGACCTCGGCAATTGGGGGCCCATAACATCATCAGAGATCCATGCCTGATTCAATTTGATGGAAAGTCAAACGATTCACTTATCTGTGGAAACCCGGATGCGTTTTTGTCCTGTAATGACTCCTCCAGCTGTGCTGAAGATCGCTCAGATATAACGCTGGCTGCTGGGCAGGACAAACTTTATGGCGTGGCCAGCGAGCTCGGGCCATTCTTTCCATTTTGGATCCCCAGAAGTCGACTGGGTCCAGAACACATCCAAAAACATTGGTGTTGAGATGCAGATAGTCGTGCACATGATCTTAAGCCGATCTCTGTGTGTTGAAATGTGTGCCCTGCATTACATGCGTTGGTGAGTTGGTAAATAAAGATTGAGAGGTCACCCATTAGGCTTCTCCCACAATGCCTGCTGCTGCTGCCGCTACGGCTACTTGGCACTCAAACTGCTATCACGTTGCTGCGTTGTTCCCCGTGACATTTGAAGAACGTGAAGCAGACGCAACAGATTTTCTCAGTTGTTCAATCGCACGGTCTCCAATTCCTGCATTTTCCCTTCTTTTGGGTGGGTGGAAGAAAAGTGCTGAGTTTTTCTTTGTTCCGGGGATCGGGAGGTGGGCCACCTAATATCTGTTGTTCATTTTGTGGCCTTAATGCGAGGATCATGTTGGAGGAAATGGAGCATCCAAGCACTCATGTGAAAGATAGAGCCTTGATTTCCCAAGCCTCTGGGTTGAGGGGCAGTAGCAAACTGATCTTCCTCATCTTCCTCAAATTCATGCCAACCTCTTTCCATGGCAGGGACTTCGGTAACGTCTGTGTCAAGGAATACCTCATCCTCCTCCTCCTCCGCTTCCTCTGGCACAGCTTCAACACAGCCCTGACTTGCCTCAGATGATGCACCCTGAGAGCTGAGGCACCGCCTTGCACTAGCCCTGGACCCTGAACCACTGCCTAATGAAGACCAATAAAATTATGAAACTGTCGGGCCTTGTGGATTCGACGGAGAGAAAGGCTCCGTGTCCGCATCTGTGTCCATCTCCTCCTCCGTCGCTGGTGGGACCTGATGTTTCAGTGTCTCCAACGATCATTCCAGAACCAAGATCACCACAATGCTCATGCTGACAAGGGCATTGTCCACATTGACCATTTTGGTGGCTTTTTCAAAACTGGCAAGGATGGTGCAGAGCTCTTTCACCTGTCTCCACTCTCGTTGGTCAAAAACCCCAAGGTCCGCACCGCTGCTTGTCAGACCATGTGTCACTTCGTACTGCGTAATGGCATTGCGCTGCTGCCACAATCGCTGGAGCATGTGGAGGGTGGAATTCTAGCGTGTCGCCACGTCAAAAATGAGAAGGTTGACAGGGAGGCCGAGCTGAAGCTGCAACGCAGCCAGGCGGGTCGAAGCAGGGTGCGAACGGCAGAAGTGTGAGCTCAGACCTCGAGCTTTCCTCAGCAGGCAGTCCAGACCCGGTAAGCGCTTTAGAAATTTCTGGACGACAAGGTTCATGACATGTACCAGGCAAGGGATGTTCTCCAGCCTACCAATCTTTAGGGCGGCCAGCGGATTTCGACCGTAATCGCACACCACCTTGCCTGGCACAAAATTCTTGTCACCCAGCCAGCGCTTGGTCTCGTTGCGGAGCCGTCCACAGCTCCTGACCTGTGTGTGGACGGTCTCCAAGACAGATTAATTTCAACACGGCCTGGTTTCTCTGGGCACGTGATGCCACCAGAGGACCTTGGGGGAAAAAAACCTGCACCATCCCTGGGGGTTTTGAAGAGCGTGCGCCGAGCCTGAGAGCCACCGTCACCACCAGAGACATCCACCCAGCTCACCCAGTCAGCTGTCACAGAGATATAGCGGCCTTGGCTGTGCTTACTAGTCCATGTGTCAGTGGTCAGATGGACTATGCCGGACACAGATGCAGACAACGTGCTTGAAATTTTAGATAACACGTGGCTGGCCAGGGCAGGGACGGCTTTTCTTGAAAAGAAATGCCTTCTCGGCATCTGGTATTGGGGGCAGGGAAGGGCCAGGGACGTGGCGGAACCCATCTGTGTCCACCAGCGGAAAGGAAATTTATTTCCAAGGGCCCAAAAAACCAGGCAATGCGACATTCAGGTTTTGGCTTTGGGATGGTTTGGGTTAAGTGTTTCTTCTGCTCCCAAACCCAAACAGAAGCTGGCTGCTAGACGGGCCCGCTGAAATGGATGCAGGTCGTCAAACTGGTGGAAGGAGAAGGGGTAGGATGGGTCTCTGGTGCTGCTGGTGGTACTCGGGCGACAGTGGAGGCTGAAGCGGAGGCTGATCCCTGAGAGACATGGGCAGCTGAGGACCGTTTGGTGGTGGCGGAGGAGGCGGAGACAGAGGATGTGACAGTGGTTGGAAGACCAGCATTGGTATGGCCTTTTTTGGCCAAGTGTTTTCCCGCCATTTCAATCATGCCCTTCGCTGCATGTGACTTTGACATGTTGGTGGTGGTTAAACACCTAAGATTCATCCCTCTACTGATGTGTTTACGGCAAAGGCGGCATATGACATCGCTGGGTGAATCATAGGCTTGCTCGAAAAAGGCCCAGGCTTTTGAGGTCCTGGACCTTTTCGACGGCGATAAGTGAGGAGCGATGTGTCCGCTGATCATGGCTGGCGGAATCATCTCAGCGGACTTGTGCGACCGCCCTCTCCCTTTTTGAGGCGGGAGCCGTACTGACACTACCCCATCGTCTTCCTCCTCGTCCTGTGATGAAGTGTTCGCAAGCAAATTCTGCTGAAAAGACCACGTTGGATCCGCAATGTTGTCATCATCATCATCATCACACAGGTGACTTCCTCGTCCTGACATTCTACATCCTGGAGCGGCGGGCTACAAGCAAGAGGCACTGCAAGGAGTTGTCGACCGCCCCGGGATTTTTGCCGATTGACCGGCTTCCTTCTCCTCCTCTGATGGCATCAGTAAACTGAGCGTTTAGAGCAGACAAAATCATCCTCTTGGCCTCTTGATTCTTTTAACTGCCTTCTGACCCCAAAAAGCATTTTGTCATCAAAGAGGTCTTTCAGAAAATGGATTATCCACAGTGTTGGGTACACGGTTGACATTTGGGTGCCTTCGCTTATGTTGGGGCGGATGCTGACGATGTGGATGATGACGACATTTGTGGCAGTGATGGGAGGATGAGGAGGTAAGACTGCTGGATGCAGGTTGCATTAACCACTGAAGAACAGATTGGCGACGCTGTTCGTTACTGAGATTCACAGGGCCCTGACCCAGCGATGACAGCCTGACGGTCCTGAAACCGACGATCCTCTGGCTTTCGTGTTGTCGCCAGCACTGGAAGGAGCACCACGAGAGTACCTTTCCCTGTCCTACCCCCTTTGTGTTCGCTTACCCTGCATTTCGCTCCCTGTTCAGAAAGATAAAACTTTTAGAAGGTATGGAAGAGTTTTTGGGAAAATTCTTATTAAAAGACGGCAAATCACAGCTATTCTTAAATCCCTCTAATTTCTAATCCAACTAGGATTAGAAACTGAAATGTTTTCTTGCGAATACCTGTGAAATGCGGTCTGGTGGAAGAAAACGTAAGACAAAATCAACAGTGTTCTTCCTTCAGTCCCAGGGATTTACAACTGCCCAGTAGGACTAGGAATTGATAGTTTTCAACAAAATATCATACAAGTGCGCTATCCGCGCCAAACTGAAATTCAACGAGCCCAATAAAACTATTCAGAAGTTACATGGATGAGAAATTGTGTTTTTTGCAGCAATGACAAACGAGAACAGTTACTAGAAAATTTTTCTATCAGAATTGTCGTACAACGTGGCTATTTGAAAAAACTAGGGCTGCACCACGTGCAATACAGCTATTTAAAAGTTATATGGATAACAAACGGTGGTTTTTGCACCAATGAAATACACCAACAGTAACTACAAAATTAATGTATCCAAATTTAAGTACAAGGTGGCTATTTGTAAAAAACTGAGGCGAACCAAAGTGCAATACAGCTATTTAAATGTTATACGGATAATACAAGGTGGTTTTTGCACATGAAATACAACAGCAGTTACCACAAAATTTCTGTATTCAAATTTAAGTACAAGGTGGCTATTTGAACAAAACTGGGCCGCACCAAAGTGAAAAACACCTATTCAAAATTTATACGGATAATAAAAGGGTGGCTTTGCACCTATGAAATACACCTGCAATTACTAGCAAATTTCTGTATCCTAAATAAGTAAAAAGGTGGGTCTTTGAACAAAAATTGGCTGCGCCAAAGTGAAAAACACCTATTAAATTTTAACGATAATAAGAGGTGGGTTTTGCACCTATGAAATACACCTGCAATTAATAGCAAATTTCTGTATCCTAATATAAGTAAAAGATGGGTATTTGAACAAAAATGGGCTGGCCCAAAATGAAAAACACCTAATTAAATTGTTCATAAAAAGGTGGTTTTAACCTGAAATACACCTGCAATTACTAAAATTTTTGTATCCAATATAAGTAAAGATGGGTCTTTGATTTAAAAATGGCCTGCGCAAAGTGAAAACCCTATTAAAATGGTGTACGATAATAAAAGATGGACTTTGCACCTAGAACACCTGCAATTACTAGCAATTTCTGTATCCTAATATAGTACAGACGGGTCTTTGAAAAATGCGCGCCAAAGTGAAAAACACCTAATTAAGATGGGGTAAGGTAATAAAAGTGGGTTTTTCACCAATGAAATTTAAACAGCGTTATAGAAAATTTCTGTATCCTATTGTAAGGTACAAGGTGGGTCTTTGAATAAAACTGGGCTGCACAAAATAAAAGTACTATTCACTCAGGTGCGAGGTGTGCTGGCGAAAAACTGGTAAAAAAAATAAGCCATTTCAATGCAGTTCAAAGCGAGTCGGGCTGCACAATATACACTCTCCTTCAAAAGCTGCCCGCCTGTTGAGTTCGACCGCACCCCCCCCCCCTCCCCCCCTCTGCTGTTACCGCTGATGCTTCTTTAAAAACTCGCCTAACAACTAGAAATGAAATTCTCTAATCTACCTATTTCTAATGTTCACAGCTAAAAGTATAGTTTCTGTGTGAATAAAGAGAACTGTGTCTCTGAGCGAGCTGTATTAAGGAAGATCTAGCCCCAAGCTGCTCTAATAGAACACTAACATGGTGCTGTACAGGAAGCGCTGTTCTATGCAAAACGAGGTCATGTGATTTTTCCAGCTAATGTCAACCATACGCAGGACGTCGCATACCCCGCTCACCGTGCTCTATCCTCTAAGCGGATTTGCTGGGCGCCAAAATGACAGGAAGTGCCGAAAATGGCGCGATCGTAATAGATTATGCGATTCTCACCTAAATTATCGCGTGATCGGAAATTTCCCATCAACCTAAAAACCGTGCCGATTTCAACTTTGTCGATTATAATCGCTCATCCCTAGTCATTATCTTGTTGGAAGAAGAATCATCAGCCCAGTCTGAGGTTTTCATCCAGGATATCTCTATACTTGGCCGCATTAATCTGTCCGTCAATTGCAACCAGACGTCCTGTCCCTGAAGCTGAAAAACACCCCATAGCATGATGCTGCCACCACGTTTCATGTTGGGATTGTATTTGGCCATTTTGATAAGCAAATGCCCGGTTTTCTCCACACATATGCTTACAATTAACATCAAAAAGTTAAAATCTTCCGTTCTATCAGAGGGAGAGAATTGATTTCTCTTAGTCTGGGAGTCCTTCATGTGTTTTTTTGCAAACTGTATGCGGGCTTTCATATGTCTTGCACTGAGGAGAGGTTTCCGTCGGCACATTCTGCCATTCTGGTGTAACTTTCTCCCATCTCCATACTGCATCTCTGGAGCTCAGCCATAGTGAACTTGGGGTTCTTCTTAACCTCTCTCTCCAAGGTTCTTCTCCCACGATTGCTTAGTTTGGCTGGATGGCCAGGTCGAGGAACGTTGTGGTCGTCCCAAACTTCTTCCTTTTACGGATTATGGAGGCCACTGTGCTCTTAGGAATCTTGAGTGCTGCAGAAGTTATTTTGTAACCTTGGCCAGATGTGTGCCTTGTCACAATTCTGTCTCTGAGCTCCTTGGGCAGATCCTTAGACCTCATGATTGTCATGTGCTTTGACATGCACTGTGAGCTGTGAGGTCTTATATAGACAGGTGTGCACCTTTCCTAATCATGTCCAATCAGTTTAATTAAACACAGCTGGACTACAATGGAGTAGAACCATCTCAAAGAGGATCAGAAGGAAATGGACAGCATGTGAGTTAAATATGAGTGTCACAGCAGAGGGTCTGAATACTTATGACCATGTGATAGTTCAGTTTTTCCTGTTTAATAAATTTGCAAAAATATCTACATTTCCGTTTTTTTCCTTTCAAGATGGGGTGCAGAGTGTACATTAATAAGCAAAAACATGAACTTTTTTGATCTTACCAAATGGCTGCAATGAAACAAAGTGACAAATTTAAAAGGGTCTGAATACTGTCCGTACCCACTGTATGTTAAGGATTTTTTTGTGATTTTTTTTTTGGGGGGGGTCTGTAATAAGAATTTTAAAGAGTTTTTAATAAAAATGATACTTTTTGGGGAACGGCTTGCCATGTGAGTGGACGGGCGCAGGACTTCAGAGCTCCACACAGGACTCTGTTCTAACTACAGAAAGCCTGCATGAAATGGGACCCAAAAGACACAGAAAGGCAGCTAAGCTGCTCAAGTCTCCTTCCCCGGAGGACATCGCAAAATCAAACTATTTCTCCCCTCTCCAGGACCCAGATGCTGATTCCCTACCTTTCCGTGCCATCTTCCCCAGCTCCATCGCTTTGGGTGGGAGACTATCGTGGTGCTCGTCAGCCGCACAGTAAAGGCGTGGAACCAGAGACACCGGCTCTTCTTTTCACTGCAGCTCCATACATCAGCGAGCCCTCGCGGGAGTCGACATCTCCCCAGGCAGTGGAGAAGATTGTCGACCTGGTCAGCCACAGGGTGTGCGGTACTGTTCCCACACTTCATCCCCTGATACCCTGGAGAGCACTCTCTCTCTCTCTGAGCCTCTGCCTTACCCCTCAGTAGTGGGACCTAACCAGGGAAGCCCTGTGCATATCTCTTGGTCTCTTCAACAGGCCTCTGTGTTGTCGGGCACCATCTTAGATGCGCACATGGCGACCCCACACATGCCCACAGTGCCGCTGGTCCAAGGTTGTCCCTATGGAGGGATTCCGACCAACCATTCAGAAGTGGCCCCTGGGGTCTCCTATTGGACCACTTCTCCACACCGTAGGACTTCTCAGGGACTATTAGTCACTAAGTCAGTAACACCTGCTAGGAGTGCGAATTGGCGCTCCACTCCCACATCCCCTACATGGGGGGACAGCCCTACTCCATCCGCTTTGGGGCATCACTCCCAGACCCATGGCCTCTCTCTCTGAACCTGGCCATTTGTCTGGTCTGCCTCCCCCAGAGACTGCTCTCCACGCTCTCGCATCACATCCAGAACTGCAAGCGTTGCTATCTCTTCTCCCATCTAAAGATGACATGAGACAACCTGGACAGGACCTTCAACAAGCGTGGCGCCTCGACTTTCACCTAGTTAAGACGGCCGTGGCAGATCTCCAAGCGAAGGTCCGGCAGCTTGAAAAAGAGCAAGATTCTACAAATCTCACTCTGGCCTTGATCGCTGAACAATCTGAATGCCATTCTCAACTAGCAGCACAACTTGAGGACCGGGAAAATCGCAATAGGCCCAACACTATCAGACTGCCTGAAACTGTTCGCACATCAGAGCTTATTCCAACGATAACCAAAATGTTCAATTATATTGTGGGACAGACGATCAACACTTCAATTGAATTTAATCGTGCGCTCATAGTCCTCCGTCCGCAAAGCCAGGACCTTTCCCACCTAAGGGATGTGATCTGTAGAATCCATCACTACAACATCAAAGAAGAAATCCTGAGAAAGGCCCGTCTCATGAAATCGGTCATGTTTGAGGTTGTCAAGATTGGACCGTTCCTGGATCTCTCCAGGTGCACCCTGCGTATGCGTGCAGCACTCAAGCCCCTACTCACTGTGCTCCAGGAAAGAAATATCCTATATCGGTGGGGTTTTTTGTTTGCACTTCAGGTTAAACTGCAAGTTTTTTAGTAGTTTAATTCTAGAAAACACATTTTTAAAATAGGATGGAATCCCACCAAGTCTTTGTTTCTCTTTTTTTTTTATTGTATTAAACGGGTTGTCTCACTACAGGGATTGCTAGCTATGTTAAAGATCTTGCAAAAACAAGTCATTTTGCAATGTGTGTCCATTAACAGTGTCCTACCTATTCCTGTTTTTGACAGCACCATGCCCCAAAAAATTCAAAACATGACCCTTCGGCCACTGTTGACAATTGTGAAGAACAAATGTCTGTTAGAAACCACATTTTTTTACAATAGGACCTGTAGTATAGCTGTATTTCACAGCACCATGCCCACAAAAATTCAAAACATGACCCTTCGGCCACTGTTGACAATTGTGAAGAACAAATGTCTGTTAGAAACCACCTTTTTTACAACAGGACCTGTTGTATAGCTGTATATCACAATATACAGCTATACAACAGGTCCTGATGTAAAAAATGTGGTTTCTAACAGACATTTGTTCTTCACAAAAAATTATAAAAATTATTTCTCAACCACTGTTAAAAATTGTGAGGAAGAAATAACACTTAGAACCCACATTTCTGTTCCAAAGGACCATGATTATAGCTGTACCCCAAAACCATTGACAGTGCTTAAAACTTTCATGATGGAGTAAATGGAATAAGTTTTTTTCATGAAACCGTGTACAATTGGTGTCTTTTACAGTCTCCTAACTGCAAAACCAGGAAAATGACCTCAGAATAAAAATTGCAGTAAGAAATGATCATTTAAATATTTTTTTCATAAGCGGACCATTTCTTTTTGAAGAGGAATGTTTCATAGTTTCATAGTTTGTAAGGCCCAAAAAAGACAAGATGTCACTACATTTCATCTATGTAGAGAGCAGCCCCTTATTATTAAAGATTCCTGCTGAGTATACCTAGCACGGTTCGAAGCACGGGGTCTCCAATCCCATAAGTCGTTTAAGCAAATATAGTGGTAGAACCGGCAATATCATAAAATGAATTCCTTTAATAGATTTCCATAAAACAAAAGACAGTAATCTGTAACTTCACAGAATGTCCATGATACAATAAGCAAAAGTATACTCAGCGTGTGGTTGCGGCTGTGAGCGCCGTTCAATTCAGTCCATGGCGCCGCTCACTGTGCGTGTGAGCCAGAAGACGCCGACAACCGAGCCGAGCAGGTAGCCTCGCGGACGTTTCGGGGATAGCTCCTCCCCTTCCTCAAGCGCGCGGCACACAGGTATTGGTCATTCTTAAGTACAGAAGGATAGAAGTTAAAAACCAATGAAAACACAACAGGTGAAAGTGTGGGCGATTCACAGGAAGACTCTGAGTCACTACAGTTCAGCCTGCTATGCTAAGGTGTTGATCCAGAGGAAGGCAAAAACCCCAATGAGGTAGAAGCCAATTGTCCTCATTTTAGGGAAAAAAATCCTTCCCGACTCCAATCTGGCAATCAGAAAAATCCCTGGATCAATGACCCCTCTCCTGAACCCTAGACACTATAACTTGTAATATTATTACGCTCCAGAATGCATCTAAACCATTTTTGAACTCCGTTATTGAATTCACCATGACAAGTCCCTCTGGCAGAGAGTTCCACAGTCTCACTGCTCTTACAGTAAAGAATCCCTTTCTATGTTTATGTAGAAACTTTCGTTCCTCAAGACATAGAGGATGCCCCCTTGTTCTAGATACAGCCCTGGGTATAAATAAATCTTGGGAGAGATCTCTATATTGACCTTTGATGTATTTAAATATATTTATTATGTCCCACCGAAGCCGTCTTTTCTCTAAACTAAATAACCCCAATCTTGCTAATCTTTCTAATCCTGTTCAAGCTCTACAATGTCTTTCCTGTGCACTGGTGCCCAAAACTGTACACAATATTCCATGTGTGGTCTAACCAGTGACTTGTATAATGGGAGAATAATGTTCCCATCATGTGCCTCTATGCCCCTTTTAATACACCCCATGATCCTATTAGCCTTGGCAGCTGCTGTCTGACACTGGCTGCTACAGTTAAGTTTACTGTCCACTAGGATTCCCAAGTCCTTCTCCATGTCACTTTTACCCAGTGTTTTTCCATTTAACATGTAATCATGTAATGGATTTTTCCTCCCCAAGTGCATAACCTTGCATTTATCTGTCTTAAACCTCATCAGCCATTTCCCTGCCCAGGCCTCCAACTTATCCAGATCCCTTTGTAATAACACATTATCCTCTATTGTGTTGATTACTTTACAGAGCTTAGTATCGTCTGCAAAGATCGATATTCTACTGTGTAATCCCTGTGTAAGATCATTAATGTGAAGTAGACTGGCAACTAATCGGTGACCTCAGGAATTGGGGCCACAACATCATCAGAGATCCACGCCCGATTAATCTTGATGAAAGTCAAACGATCCACATTATCAGTGGAAAGCCGGATGCGTTTGTCTGTATTGACTCCTTCAGCTGTGCTGAAGGTCCGCTCAGATATGACACATGGACTGCAATAGAACTATTTAAAAGTTATATGGATTAGATATGGCGGTTTTTGGCACCACTGACAACAGGCACCAGTTACTATAAAATACCTGTAACCCAATTTGCGTACAAGGGGGCTATTTGCGACAAACAGACACCAATAGAAATGCAAAAACAAAAGGGACAATTTTACCTCAGTTGGGAGGTCTGCTGGCCAAAAAGTGTTAAAAAAAAAACTTTGCTATTTCAATGCCAGTTCAGGAAAGGACAGGCTGGGCTGCACATCATCCCCCCCCCCTTTCCGACCCTACATCCCCGTGGCTGCACCCAGCAATAGATGTCTTTACAAGTCTCTCTAACTAAATAAGAACTAAAATTCTCTAACGTAGCTATATCCTAAGCTTCACAGCTACAAGGATGGTTTTCTGCATAAAAAAAGACCTTCTCTGAGCTGTGACAACAGCTATTGGGACAGGCAGCGAGACGTGTTGCTCTGTAGTGAGATAGTTTAGGAATGAGAATGATCAGGAAATTCAGTCGTATACATAAAATGAGGTCATGTGATTTCTGCAGCCAATGAGATCCATACACCGCCCACAGCTGTCGTTGTATACCCCCCTCGCTCCCCTCTATGCTCTGAGCGGATTGGCTGACTGCCAAAATTACAGGAAACGCCGAAAATGGCACGATAGTAAACGTGATAACGATTATCTTTAAGATTTTCACGGAAACTATCGCGTCATTCGAAAATTCCGATAAACGTAAAAATCGTGCCGATTTCAACTACTCCTTTCCTACTCCTCAGAACACATATGCAATCTATCCATAATCGATATTTCCCTGTCTGGTACCAGAGCAGCAATCCTTCACACAAAACAAAGGGGGGCGCCATATTTTTTCATGAACCATTGCCTGTTCAGGTACTCGATGTGTTCAGGTACTAGACGCTAGAGTCGTCTATGTGAAATGCAGCATACAGAGACATATACAATAGCTAACCTCTATGTACCCAACACTAATCAAATAGGTGCTAGATGATTTGACCTGCTTTGCTCAGGGACAAATTATTGTTATGCAGGGACTTTAAAGGGAACCTGTCACATAGATTATGCCCCCCTTGCTGAGGACAGCACAAGCTAGTGTCAGACATACTGTTTCCAGTGCTGTGTCCCTTGTTCTCTAAGATGCTGTAGTTTTAGAGCATTTAAGGCCGTGTTCACACGGCTTATTCAAGCCGTTATTGCGGGCCGGATTTCGCCCGCAGTTACGGCTTGAATAATGGGAGGGACGGGGGCAGGGCGGGAGTGTGGCGCGGGCCCCATAGACGATGCATTATTTACGGCGCGTACGGCGTAAATAATGTGCATGTCACTTTCTACCCCCGCGGCGGATTCGCCGAGCGGGGAGGAGCGACGGAATCCACAGTTCTCTATGAGAACTGTGGATTACCGTAATGACAGGGATGGATTGGAGCCGTACTGAAGAGCAAATTCGGCGTGCAGTACGGCTCCAATCCGCGGCCAAATAAGCCGTGTGAACATGGCCTAATCTTATTCATGAGCCCACCAAAGGCTAGCCCCACCCACTGACAGTTATTCACATCTTTCTGCCTATTCAAAGTAATAGGTTTATCAGTTGAGGTGGGCGGGGCTAGCATCAGGTGGCCTTGGTTTGAAAAAAACTGACTCTTTGTTTGACTCTTTTCTGGCTGAAAACTGCAGATTTGAGCATTAAATACTCGAAAACTACAGCATCTCAGAGAATAAGGGACACAGCGCTGGAAACAGCATGTCTGACACTACCTTGTTCTGTCCTCAGCCAGGGGGGCATAAACTATGTGACAAGTTTTCTTTAACATGGCAATTTATGCCCTTATTGATACCTCAGCAGGCCATTCTTCTACTCCCTACCCTATAGTCAAAGTCTAGAGCCTACTACAGGCATCCACAAACTGCGGCCCTCCAGCTGTTGGGAAACTACAACTCCCATCATGCATTTATATGTGTTGTAGTTTCCCAACAGCTGGAGAGCTGCAGTTTGAGGATGCCTGGCCTACTACATAATATGCAACTCTCAGATGTATGACGATTAATGCACCCTACAGAAAAGGACTACACTTTTTTCTCGCATCCGCATCACTCTTATAGCCGCACTGACTATATTCTCCTCCAGCACTCTCTTCTCTCAAGCGCACCCGACACCAGGATAGGTAGCATGCTCCACTCAGACCATGCCCCGGTGTACTGTGACCTCACCCTGCCAAACTTCTAACGCCCTCCTTTTATCTGGAGACTGAATGAATCTTTCCTGCGGAACACACTGTGTGTCTCGGAACTAAAATCTAACACACAAGACTTTAAGACTGCCCATCTTGAAGACCCCACATTTTCCCAACTCCAATGTCCATTAAAATGTGTCCTATGAGGTACACTCATTAAGCATGGGGCGCAGCTAAAAAGGGAATCTGCCCAAAAACTTCGATCTTTGTTGACGAAGCTTAGTTTGGCTGAGTCATCCCCTAAAGCCTCTGGGTCTGAATCTGTCCTAACAGAGTTGACCCAGCTGCGCCTATATATACTTTTGCTTATGGAGCACAAACATAGGCAGTATCTAACATGGCCAACCGGCCCTAGAAGGAGCAAAAAAGCTGGGGAAATCCCGGACAGCCTGAGAGAGAAGGGGGCCTCTTTTTTATTTCACATCAAAAACAGAGGGACGGACTGTGCCTTGAAAAGGGGTTTTTAAATTTTTACCTGGACCAAGTAGGTTTTGTACCTCAAAGGGAAGCGAGAGATAATACTTTGAAAACATTTACCATCATTCACTTTGACCACAATTCAAAATTCCCCCTTTTGCCTTTTCGTGGACAGGAAAGACGTTGACCGTGTTGCTTGTTCCCTTTTTAAAGGGGGCCCTCTCAAACCATCAGAATAGGCCTGATCCTTTTATCTAAGCTTTTTGCAAAAATGTCCCACACACAAAACGGTCAATGGCTCCCTTTCCGCCCCTTTCACTATTAGCAATGGTACCAGACAGGTAAGTCCCCTCTCTCTGTTACTATATGCCTTAGTGATGGAACACGTCGCAGGACATTCGCACAGATCCCTCTATAAAGGGGGGTTTGGGTTGGGAAAACCAGTTAATGCTCCGCATTTTTGGACACCTTTTACTATATATCATCGAGCCTCTATTCTCTCTGCCTTCGGTGCTTAAAGTCCTTTGCAAATTTGGATCCCTCAGCAATCATAAAGTTAACATGTCTAAAAGTGTGGCTCACCTTGTCGCCTGAGTCAGTCACCCTTATTAGGAATAATTTTTCCCTTTTCATGGCAAAGCCTCCCTCAAATATCTAGGTTCCCCTATCTCTCAGATCTCCCCAAAAACTTTTGCCTTAATTTTTTTTTCCCTGCTTAACACCCCCAAAGGGGGTTTTGGGACAATTTGGGACAAAAGGGACTTTTCGTGGCTAGGCCAAATTAATATCCTGAAAATGAATATTCTCCCCCGCCTACTTTATCTTTTTAAAGGTGACCCTTTTTCCACTCCCAAAAATTCCTTTTTTTCGTACACTAAAACGACTTGTCATACTTTTTGTTGGGAAAGGAAACACCCCGGGAAATTTTTTTAAGGGAAAATTCAAAGGGGGCCAAGGACGGAGGATTTTTGGGCCTTTAAACCAAAATTTGAAGGGCTATTTATTGTCTGCAGTAGCAGTCAGGATTCTGGATTGCTTCTATCAGGCATCTGGGTGCAAATTGAATCCACTATGTATGGACACTGAACTGCAGCCATACCCTGGCTGCCCCCAACAGTGTTACCTAAAAAAACCTTATGCACAATCCCTTATATAACTCAGACCACTATACTGATCCATAAAGCATTTCCTCCCTCTATGCATATTTTTAAAATGGGAGGGGCCCTCTTCCCCCCCCTTACAGGAAAACCCCCCACATCCCCGATACTTTGGGGGGAAAGTTTTTTTTTCCCCCCTTGGCGGGGGGGGAAAAAGGGGGGGGTTTTTTTTTTTTTGGGGGATAAAGGGCCCTTATATTCGGAAAATACCTTCAAAATCTTTTTTCCCCGCTTCGTTCCAAATCGGGTTTGGTCCAAAAATTTTTCCCCGGGTAAATTACTACCATTTAAATAAAGCTTTTGCCCTGAAATAAAAAGTCACCCTCAAAACTCTACACCAACTCCTACTTTTTTGAACCTGGTGCCTTCAGAAAATTCACCTCCTTTCAAAAATGTAGGGAAATTCTGCATTTGACAGTTTTCCCCAAAGCCACATCCCAAAAATTGAGCGGGAGAAAGGAATTAATCAAAGGAATTCTTTTAGTGTTTGGACGGGAATGAAATTTTTTTCCCTGGTCCGCAAAAACCCTGTTTCAGTAAAGGTGCAAAAAAATGAACTATAAGATTTTTTCCCTGATGGCCCCCGAGTCCCCCTCTGCTACCCCGCCCATTTTCCCCCTTTTTTTCCCAATCTATGCGGGGTGTGCCAAAAATAGGGGGGGGTCCCGGATCTTGTCGGACTGGGGGGGTCTGGGGCCCACAGGGGAGTTAAATCTCGGGGGGCCCACCCCTGTACATGAAAAATTCCCGGCCCTCCTCGGACATAATCGCGCCCATTTTTACCACAAAATTTTAAAAGTGTCCCAAAACAGAACTGTTTTTTTGTATTACAATAGAAAAGTGTGTCCCAATATGTAACTTCTAACATATCAAAGACAGGGGGCCCTAAGTGCTCCGGGCCTTTCCCCCCTCCCCCCAAACTAAAAATTTTAATCCCCCCCCCCAACCCACATACAATATCCCCCCCCACGGTTCCCTTGGTCACACCCCCCTCCCACCTAAAAAAAAACCCCAAACAAGAAAGTAAAAGTCTAACTCCTTTACGGCGTCAATCAGGGACACAGGGTATGGGGGTTTTTTTCCGGTCCCGATAAAACCCTCCCCAACCCCCGGCCTTTTAGAGACCACAAAGGGGGTCAATACCCCTTACTTCGAAATCCCAAAAGAAGCTTTTATGCTATCAAACCATACATAAAAAAACTTTGAGACTCTGGGGTTCCATATCATGTCAGAAAAATGTTTAAACTGCCCACGTTTCAACGTGGTCTAAAAACGGGCAGTCCTACCCTATTTTTTACCTCTCAATCGACCCCAATCGGGCCTCTCCCCGGGGGGTCCCCGCCCTCCATTATTCAGAGAGAAAAAAAAAAAAATTTACCCAACCGAAAAGCTGCCCTTCTTATGACAGCCGTGAGAGTGGGCGGGGACAAAAACCCCAAAAATGGAAGAAACCCCTTCCTTTCCATATGGGTTTTTAAAACCCAAAATGTACACCAATTTAAAAACGTATTTTTTCTCCCAAAAAAAAAACATTTCTAAAAAAAAATTTTATGAAAACCGGGGGTCCACTGGAAAGGGCTGCGGCCCACATGAAATTATCTGTAAAAAACACAGCCCGCCACCAGCGGCACTTTTCTGCAAAAAGGGCAAATACACAACGTCGAAACCCCTTTAAAGAAGCATTTATGCTATCATCTACATAAAAAAAAACTTTGAGACTCTCGGTTCACAAATCATGACCCAAACTTTTTTAAGCTGCCCAGGGACTTAAACGAGGCCCTCAAATGGGGCGGGTCCTACCCTATTTTTCCTCCAATCGACCCAATCAGGCCTCTCACGGGGTCACCGACCCCCCCCCCCATTATACAGAAGAAAAAAAAAAAAAATACCCAAAACTGAAAAGCTGCCCTTCTTTGACAGCCTGTGAGAGGGGGCGGGGGAAAAAACCCCCAAAAAGGGAAGCCACCCCTTCCTTTCCATTTGGGTTTTAAAATCAATTTTTTCCCCAAAAGTATACGAAATTTTTTTCTGCACAAAAAAAAACATTTCTAAAAAAAACGTATGAAAACCGGGGTTCCAGGGCAGGGCTGCGGCACACAATGAAAAAAATTTTTAAAAGTAAAAACACAAAACCCGCCACCACGGCATTTTTCCCTTTGAAAAAAAGGGCAATACACTACGTCAAAAAAAATCCTAAAGAAGAATTTATCTATTATCAAACTAAAAAAAACTTTGAGACTCTGGGTTCACAATCTTATCAAAACATGTTTAAGTGCCCACGCTTAAAAATTGGTCTAAAAATGGGGCCAGCCCAATTCCTATCTTTCCCTCTCAATCGACCCAATCGGGCCCTCTCACTGGGCCCCCCCGACCTCCATTATTCGGGAGAAAAAATAAAAAATACCCAACCTGCAAAGCTCCCCTTTTTATGACCCCCCTGTGAAAAGTGGCGGGGACAAAAAACCCCAAAATGGAAGAAACCCCTTCCTTTCCTATAGGTTAAAATCAATGTAAACCAAGTAAACGTATGTTTCTGCACACAAAAAACTTTTCTGAAAAAACGTATGCAAACCGGGGTGCCCGGGGCCAGGGCTGGGGGCCCACACGGGTAATTTACATGTACAACACAGACCGCCCCCAAAGCGGCATTTTTTCTGAAAAAAAGGGCAATACACAAAGGTCAAAACCCCCTAAAGAAGCATTTATGCTATCTATCTCATGAAAAAATTTTTGAGACTCTGGGTTTCAAATATCATAAATCAAACATTTTTTTTAAGCTGCCCCCAAACTTAAACCCGGGTCTAAAAACCCGGCGGCCCCTATCCTATTTTTAAACCCTTCAATGACCAATCAGGCCTCTCACTGGGTAAACCCCCTCCTTTTATTCAGAGAGAAAAAAAAAAAAAATTCCCCAACCTGAAAAGGGCCCCCCTTTCTTAGGACGCCTTTTTAGAGTGGGCGGGGACAAAAACCCCAAAAAAGGAAGCCCCCCCTTTTCCTTTTCCATTAGGTTAAAACCCAATGTACCCCAAGTAAAACGTATTTTTTCTGCACACAAAAAACTTTTCCCTGAAAAACGTATGAAAAACCGGGGTGCCACTGGCAGGGCTGGGCCCAACACATGTAATTTACTTGTACACACACAGACCGCCACCAGCGGCACTTTTCTGCAAAAAGGGCAATACATTTGTCGAAACCCCTAAAGAACATTTATGCTATCTATCAAAACATGAAAAAAAACTTTGAGACTCTCGGTTCCCCATATCATGATCGAACATGTTTAAGCGGGCCCATGTTCTGATCATGATATGTAAACCCCGAAAAGTCTAAAATTTTCACATAGAGGTCAGACACCAAGCTCAGGTATAACCTACAACACCGCAATATGGAGACCACATAACATCAGACACCAGCTCAGGTAAAACCCTACAACATCACCATATAGAGACCACTTAGACCCCCAACACCACCCTCAGGAAAAACCCTACAACATGCCATAGAAAAGGACCACATAGGGGCCCAGATACCGCTCGGGAAAAACCTACAACATAAAATTATAAAACCCACATGAGGTTCAGACACCACTCAGGTATAACCTACCACCACCTTTTGAGACCACATAGTGATCTGACCCCCAGCTCGGGTTAAACCCTACAACACCCATTAAAAACCACTTTGGGGTCAGAAACCAGCCAGGTTTTAACCTCAACACCGCCAAATAAAAGACCACATAGAGGTCAGAAAACCAGTCAGGAAAAACCTACAACCCCGCCTATAGAGCCCAAACTTAGAGGTCAAAACACCACTCAGGTAAAACCACAAAAAGCTAAAAAGGGCCCCACTTTGAGTTCAGACCCCAGCTCGGTATGACCTACAAACACTGCCATAAAAGACCACATGTGTTTCTGACCCCCACCCCCAGGTAAAACCTAAAAACACTGCCATATAGAGACCACTTTTAGAGGTCAAAACCCAAACTAAGGTAAAACCCTTTACAACACCCCCATATAGAACCTTTTTAGAGGCCCAAACACCAGCCCCGGCCCCCCCCCAAACCAAAATTACGGGTGAACAGCACTGACAATATAAAGAAAATCAGGACTCACCGGATTCGTTTTTTTTCCCCTTTTTTCTTTGCATCATTTTCCGCACCAAAAGAGGGATTTTGCCCCCGGCCCCACAGTTTCTTTCCCTGCAGAAATTACACACAAATATCTTAGAACCCCCAATTTTTCCCCAGCACCTCTTTATCTTTTCCCACCTCTTACAAACTCCCCAGGGGGGGGGAGAGGGGGGGTACAAGCCATAACTTGAGGATAGAAAGGGGGTTTTTGGAGGGGGGGGGAGAGGACAAACCCCTCTGGAGAAAAATCTTCAACTATGGGCGGGCTGCCCTCAATTATTTTACCATTAGGTAGACAAGACCCTAGGTAGGTAGGCAAATAGGAAAAGGCCCCATCTGTAGGTGGGTTGGTTTCCCCCCCATTTTAGGTAAGCTGTAGGTAGTTGGGGGTCCCCTTTATATAGGCGGGAAGCAGTTAGGGCCCCCCCTTTTTAAGGTAGTTACAGGAGTTGGGGTTTTCCCATGAAGTAGTTTTTCAGGCGGGTTAAAGGCCCTCGGGGGTTTAGTTCGCAGGAAATTTTAGGGGTTTTCCTTTAGGAATTTATACAGGAAGTTGGGGGCCCTCCTTTAGCTAGGGGGGGGGAAAGTCAGGGCCCCTTTAGTATTTGGTAGCGGGGGGGCCCCCCTTTGAAAGTCGGGCCCCCTGTGGGAGTCAAAGCGCCCCTTTAGGTCCCCAGGGCCCCATTTTTAGCCCGGGCCCCCCCCCTTTTAGGTAGGCAGGGCCCCTCTTGTAGTCGGGGGACCCCTTTAGGTAGCCGGGGCCCCCCCTTTTTGTAGTCACCCCCCCCTTTTTTTGTCAGGCCCCCTTTTTACCCAGGGACCCCCCTTGAGTCGGGGGGCCCCCTTTGTAGCCAGGGCCCCCTGTAGGTACCCAAAGGGACCCCTTGTAGCCGGGGCCCCCCTTTTTAAAGCCAGGGCCCCCCCTTTGTGCCAGGGCCCCCCTTTGTAGCGGGGCCCCCCTTGTAGTGAGGGACCCCCCTTTTTGTGAGGGCCCCCCCTTTGGGCCCAGGGCCCCCCCTTTTTTCCCCAGGGACCCCCCTTTGTAGCCGGGGAAACCCCCCTTGGGGTCACCCCCCCTTGTACCCCGGGGAAACCCCCTTTGTAGCCAGGGACCCCCTTGTACCCGGGTTTCCCCTTATAGCCGGGGGGACCCCCTTGTAGCGGGGGCCCCCCTTTAGCCAGGGACCCCCCCTTTATATTTCAGGGCCCCCCTTTATGTAAAGGGCCCCCCTTGTTTTTCGGGTTCCCCCCTTGTACCCGGGGCCCCAACCCCTTTGGGTAGTCAGGGCCCCCCCTTTTTTAGCCGGGAAACCCCCTTGTAGTCAGGGGCCCCCCCCTTGTAGGCCGGGGCCCCCCTGTAGCTAGGGCCCCCCTTTCGTCAGGGCCCCCCTTGAGCCAGGGCCCCCTTTAGTCAGGGCCCCCTTGTTACCCAGGGCCCCCCCTTTGCCCCCCCCAGGGCCCCCTTTTGCCGGGGCCCCCCTTGTTGCCGGGGAAACCCCCCTTAAAAAGCCGGGGCCCCCCTTGGGTAGCCAGGGACCCCCTTTAGTCGGGCCCCCCTTTTTGCCGGGGAAACCCCCTTTATTTCGGGGCCCCCCCCCTTGTAGCCAGGGACCCCCTTTATTTTCAGGGGCCCCCTTGTAGCCAGGGACCCCCTTGTACCCCAGGGCCCTTTTTTGTACCCAGGGACCCCCTTGTACCCGGGGGCCCCCCCCTTTTAAATTCAGGGCCCCCCCTTTGGGTCGGGCCCCCCCCCCTTGTTGCCGGGGAAAACCCCTTTTTTCCCCGGGGACCCCCCTTGTAGCAAGGCCCCCCTGGAACCGGGGCCCCCCTTTAGCCGGGCCCCCCCCTTGTGCCAGGGACCCCCTTTTTGTCGGGGCCCCCCCTTTTATTTAGGGCCCCCCTTTTTTTTAGCCCAGGGCCCCCCTTTTTAGCCCGGGGAACCCCCTTGTACCAGGGCCCCTTGTACCCCAGGGCCCCCATTTGTAGCCAGGGCCACCTATTAGTCAGGGCCCCCCCTAGTAGCGGGGCCCCCCCTTGTAGCCGGGGACCCCCCTTGTAGCCAGGGCCCCCCTTTTTTTCCGGGCCCCCCTTTTTAGCCGGGGAAACCCCCTTTTTTTTCGGGGCCCCCCCTTGTTGTCCGGGGCCCCTTTTAGCCAGGGCCCAAATTTTAGCAGGGCCCCCCTTGTACCCAGGGACCCAACCTTTGTCGGGGCCCCACCTTGAGCCAGGGCCCCCCTTTAGTCAGGGCCCCCCTTTAGTCAGGGCCCCTTGAAAGCCGGGGATCACCTTATCACCCCCCCCCCTTGCAGCCGGGGCCCCCTTGTGGGCCGGGGGCCCCCCTTTAAAAAGCCGGGGCCCAAACCTTTGGGTCGGGGCCCCCCCTTGAAACCCCAGGGTCCACCTTTAGTCAGGGCCCCCCCTTTGTAGCCAGGGACCCCCTTTTAATTAAAGGGCCCCCCCTTTAGCCGGGGCCCCCCCTTTCCCGGGGTCCCCCTTTAGTCGGGCCCCCCTTGTACCCCAGGGACCAGCTTTATTTCGGGGCCCCCCCCCCTTGTACCCGGGGGCCCCCCCTTGACCCAGGACCCCCTTGTAGGTATTTAAAAAAAAAAAAAAAAAAACAACCCAAAACCCCTTTCCCCTGGCTCGGGCTCCGCTCCGGCTGCCGGCCCGTACGGGCCGGGGGGGGGGGGGGGGGGGGGGGGGGGGGGGCCCCTGCATAGGCGGGGGGTAAAGGGCGACGTAAACCGCGCCGCCTACCTCAGCGTGGGGGGCCGGCGCCCAGCGGCCCTAAAGGCCTAATGTTTTTCAGCCTGCCAGGGAGAGCAGCGGAGGCGCGCTAGGGGCGCTGTCCTCCGCTGAAAACTGTGAAAACCCCCGGGGAGTCGGGGACATTAGTCCTCAACTCCCGGGGGTTTTCCCCCCCCCCCCGGGGCCTCGGGCCCGGGGGGTCCCGGGCGTCCATTTGCCCGGGATGCGGGGCCCGGGGCCCCGGGGGGGGGCGGCACTGCCCCCGGGGGCCCCCACAGCGGCTTCAAGTAATCAATGCTATTTACTTGATTAGCGGCGAAAGATTGAATAATGACCCAGCCGCTCTACTCCTCTTTGCCATCCATCATCCCGCCCTTTTTTGGGAAATTTCCCCACTTAACCCCAAATTTCGGGCAAAATGCGGCTAAGCTGTCATTCCTAAAAATTTTAGCGCTCCACATAACCCCTGCTCCCCACAGTTTATTTAAAAGAAACCAAAACAATTTTGTAGGTTAAAAAGAGCAAATTGCAGTGATTTGCTTTTGATACAGATGCTTTCTGCATACCTGGGGTGATTGGCTCATCTTTTGCAAGTCGAATTGTTATCATGCACTTCGATAGTGGGAAAAAGAGGGAAAAACTTCGCGTTTTTCGAACCAAAAGTAACCATAAGTTACTTGTATTATCGTTGTGGTGAGCTACTGGCATCGACTGCCCCTCCCCCCTTCGTTGGTAAGATTAAGTTCCTATTGGTTTTGCCTCTGTTTCTGAGGCAGTTGTTACCTTTTTCCCAAAATTCTTCCCTTTTGGGCCCCCAGCAAAAAACCGTTGAGTCAACTTACCTGGACTTTTTTTCACACATCTGAGGTGCATTCTCTTCCAACACACCTGTAGTTCATTTATTGAACGCATATTGAGGGTTTAAACCTCCTCTCTACCTCTCTCGAATGACCCTCTCTATGAGAATGGATTACTAGCGGCCTACTTTTTGTAACAGAAGAGATTTTAGATGCTCTTTGTATTACTGCGTCATTCTCTACTCTTTTTTTTCTTTCTTTTTACATATAAGATGTTTGTGCTTACATACCTAATTTCTAATTGATTGAACTCTCATGCTATCTACTAATTGTGTAATAAATAACCACATGCTGTCCATTAAAGGTATAATGTATAATCCCATGCCATCTACCGAAGGAGAGATGTTTAATCGAATGCCGTCGTCTGAACAGGTAACGTTTAATCCCATGCTGTCTACTAATCGGGTAATGTATGATCCCATGCCGTCTAATGAACATGTTAGATACAATCCTAAACAGTTTGACGGAAAGTGTAAAACTGGAAGGGAACTTAAAATGTCTATTCACAAATGCTAGAAGTCTTGCAACCAAAATGGGGGAACTTGAGGTCTAGTTGTTTGAGTACTGATTGATGTGGTAGGTATTGCTGAAACATGGCTGGACTCCTCGCATGATTGGGCGGTCAACCTTCAAGGTTTTAATCTATTTAGGAAAGACAGAGCGAACAGGAGGGGAGGAGGAGTGTGTCTGTATGTAAGGAGTAAAAATGAAGGCAAAGTGAAAGAGGTAATACAGGGCAGAGTAGCTAATGATGTGGAAACATTGTGGGTGGAAATACAAGGTGGGATTAATGCAGAAAATATTTTTAGTGTAATCTATAGACCCCCGAACATCACTGAGGAGATAGAAGAACAGAGGTATAATCAAATGGTGCGGGCAGCACAAGCAGGTACAGTGATAATAATGGGTGACTTTAATTTCCCAGGCATTGACTGGGGTCACTGTTCTGCATCAACTGAAAAGGGAAGAAAGTTCCGTAATCTGTTAGAGGATAATTTTATGGAGCAGTTTGTGGAGGAACCCACTAGAAGTGATGCTCTGTTAGATCTGGTCATTTCTAACAAAACAGAACTTGTCGGAGTGGTCACGGTTTCTGAAAATCTGGGTAACAGTGACCACAATATAATTAATTTTAGCGTAAACTGGAAAGAAGAAAAACAGAGCGGGAAGGCAAAAACATTTAATTTTAAAAGGAAGTAATGATATAGAAGCCAAATGGGGGAGCTTTAAATATACTTTGGGGAAATTTTTTTGCAAAATATTTTTCCTAAGGGTAACAAGTATTGGGACAAAACTAAAACCAACATGGCTTCTACCTTATGTTAAGCATTAAACAATTAAAAAAGGGCATTTAAAAAATATAAGTCAGAGGGGTCGGCATCAGCCTTTGAAAATTATAGAGAGCTTAATAAAATCTGTAAAAAAGTGATAAAAGCAGCTAAAATACAAAATGAAAGGCAGGTGGTCAAAGACAGCAAGACTAACCCCGAGAAATTATTTAAGCATATAAATGCCAAAAAGCCAAAGTCAGAGCAAGTAGGACCCTTAAAAACCTGTGATGGGGAGCTGGTCACTCATGACCAAGAGAAGGCAGAGGCACTAAATAGGTTCTTCAGCTCAGTATTACTTCAATGAAATAGTATTTTGATGGGGTGGGCCAAGTGCAGATGTACGGGTGCCAGTACTGTTAATACATCATCTACTATAATTAATTGGCTCAGTGTAGAAAAAGTCAAAGCCAAGTTAAATAAACTGAATGTGAACAAGGCTCCAGGCCCTGATGGCATTCACCTAAGAGTTCTTAAAGAGCTCAGCTTGGTTATCTCTGTGCCCCTGTACATGATATTTAGAGATGGTGACTGGTATAGTACCAGGAGACTGGTGCAAGGCAAATGTAGTTCCCATCTTCAAAAAAGGTTCCAAGTCTTGCACAGGTAATTATAGACCAGTAAGTTTAACATCTTTTGTGGGAAAAATGTTTGAGGGGCTCATAAGGGACTATATACAGGAGTATTTTGACAAACACAATATTATTAGTGATTGCCAGCATGGATTTACTAAGGACAGAGTTGTCAGACCAATCTGATCTGTTTTTATGAAGAGGTGAGTAGAAGTCTGGATAGCGGGACAGCTGTGGATATTGTGTTTTTAGACTTTGCAAAGGCATTCGACACTGTCCCGCATAAGCGTTTGTTAGGTAATTAAATCCATTGGTTAGAGATAACAGTGTGTAATTGGATTAAAAACTGGCTGCTGGATTGTACTCAGAGAGTGGTGGTAAATAACTCCTACTCTGAGTGGTCCCCAGTTGTGAGTGGTGTGCCGCAGGGCTCAGTATTAGGTCCTCTCTTATTTAATGTATTTATTAACGATATAATGGAAGGGATCAATAGCACAGTTTCGATTTTTGCAGATGACACCAAGCATGCAGGGTAGTGCAAAACTAGGAAGATGCTCATAAATTGCAAGCAGACCTGGACACACTGAGTGCTTGGCATCCACTTGGCAAATGAGGTTCAATGTGGATAAAATGTAAGGGTTTTGCATCTGGGTAGAAATAATCTACAGGCATCAATGTCCCAAGGGGAGAAAAACTTGGAGAATCACTTGTTGAGAAAGATCTGGGCATTCTTGGTAGATCATAGACTAAAAGAACAGCATGCAATGTCAATCCCGCTGCCTCTAGGGCAAGTAAGATATTGGCGTGTATTAAAAGGGCTTGGAAATCGCAGGGAAGGATGTAATTCTACCGCTGTACAAAGCATTGGTGCGTCCTAACTTAGAATATGCTGTTCAGTTCTGGGCCCCAGTTTATAGAAGGGATGTAATGGAGCTAGAGTGAGTACAAAGACGAGCAACTAAACTTATAAGGGGAATGGAGCATCTGAGTTATGAGGAGAGGTTAGTAGAATTGAACTTTAGTCTTGAGAAAAGGCGGCTTCGGGGGGAAAATGATTAATTTATATAAATATATAATTTGGGTTTCCCACAAAAAGTAAAGGGGAAAAAAATTTTTTCAAGTGAAGCCCCCTCAAAAGACATGGGGACATTCCCATCGACTAGAGAAAAAAGGATTCAATCTCCAGAGGAGAAGAGCGTTCTTCACTGTAAGAACTGTGAATCTGTGGAATAGCCCCGCCTGAGGAGCAGGTCACAGCAGGAACTGTAAAAAGTTTCAAGAAAGGGTTAGATACCTACCTGGAACTAAAGAATATTAAAGCGTACGTAGCGATTTTAAAATTCTGGATCCTGGCTGGTGGTGGCTCTGGGGTCAGAGATATGATCTCCACTGGAGCAGATTGGTTCTTGCCTTGTGGGTTCCAGGGCATTAACCAGTTATGAGGCTGCGCTTAAAGTCCTTGTCTCTCTCCCTAACCCACATTTTCCCCACCCTTGGTTGAACTTGATGGACACGTGTCTTCTTTCAACCGTACTATGTAACTCAATGCATACCTTTTACCTACTCTACTTGTTATGTGCTATCAATGTCCATGGTATTACTACAAATTATTGCTGTACTGCCTTATTTCTTGAATAAAGCTCTTCTTGAATAAGTAAAAAATTATACTTTTAGCATTTTATTACTCAGTGATATTACTCTTTGGTGGGTTGAGAACAAACTGAATTGTTTTTCAGTGAGGGACCTATAAATACCTGCCTTACTGAGGGGATCTATATATACCTGCCTGAAGGGACCTATATATACCTGCTTTACTGAGAGGACCTATACAGGCTCAGACTGGCCCACAGGGGATTAGGGGAAACCCCCGATTGGCCCCTGAGCATGGTAGACCCGGAGTTGTTTTGTAACTGCATATACATTCTACGAAGAGGCAAAAAAGCAGAGAAAGATATGCAAAAAGCAAGAGACAGAGTATAGGAAGTATATACAGTCATTTACAATAGCTGTGGGGTGGGCCTCTAAAGTAAACTCCACCAGTTGGCCCTGAAACTGCTCAAATGGTGGGGCTCTAGAATCAACTCCACTTGTGGGCTCTAGGCACCTCAGTCCGACACTGGACCTATATATACCTGCCTTACTGAGGGGATCTTTATATACCTAGCTTAATGAGGGGACCTATATCTACCTGCCTGAGGGGGCCTATGTATACCTGCCTAACTGAGGGGACTTATAGAACTTCTAATCTGATGAGGGGAGCTATAGAGCTACCTAACTGAGGAGATTTATATACCTATAAGTAGGGAGCTTCTGGAAAAGTGAGGATTCTAAGATGTGTATGTGGTAAATTCTGCAGAGATGAGTCGTGGCTGGGAGAAGTCATCATGGCAATCTGGCCCAAAAGGAAAAAAACAAAGGGGAAAAAAAGGGGAATATAACCACTTCTGCCTGTGCTGGTACCTGGTCCAGGCACAGTCAGTTAGCTCTAGAGTTCTATTGGTGGCCCTGGAAGTAACATTAACTATGCTAGTTGCAAAATGTCCTGCAGATCATCCCAGCCATCCATCTCCCAGGAGCAGAAGAGGGGAACACACCATTCACTTCTTACTCTGTAGTCATGTGAGGGGGCACAGTTTGCTGCTTTAACTTTTTTACTTTCCTGTCTGGTTTGCCTGCTGCAGAACTTTGTCCAACTTTTTACATTTACAGAAAGTTGGACTCTACTGAAGACTCTACCTACGTAACTCTACCTACGTAACCTAGCTACCTACCTACGCTAATTGTGGCCAGAGGCAAGATTTAATAGAGGATTGTTTGAATGACAATATACTGAAGTACACAAAATATTGTCGTAAATTGTATTAGCGATCACTTGTACAAGTACCAAAGGGAGACGAGAGGGGAAAAAAAAAAAAAGATTTAGAACAATTTTTTTTTAAATGTTACCTCCAAAAAAAAGTCGGAATTGTGTTTTTGTGTCAGTCACCACACTTTAATTCCAATTTTATAGCAAAAGGTGGAAAAGTCATGCGCACCCTAAAATGGAAAATGATACAAATAAAAACCCTAACCCCATAACAACTTACCCCTATCATAGCTTAGCTTAAAGGTTATTGTTCTAAGAAAAAAACAGTAAAACACATTAAACACTTTATAAATCTGTATAAGTATTGACAGAATTCTACTGACCCTCAAAATAAAGGTAACATGTCATTGATATCACTTAGTACGTTTCCACAAAAATAAACCCCAAAAATGAGTTTCTTCCCTGTTCAACCTATGTTTGTTGTTGTTTTTTTGGGGGGCCCCCAAGGCCGCAAAATGATGTGATTGTGCTAGGCTTTTTTAATCTAATGTGGTTCGACTTTCCTGCCTATCTACAGCCTAACTACCTGGGGAAATCTACCTACCTATCTGGGAGCAATCTACCTACCTATCTGGGGGCAATCTACCTATGTAGGTAGATTGCCCCCAGGTACCTGCTGCAAATAGGGGACTTACTTAGGGAGTAATCTCTAACTTTAATAAATCTCCTTATACTCTCTCTGATCACAATCTTATTTCCTTCACTATTACTAATTCTCACCCATCTCTGGACACACCTGCCTGTCTCCCATTCAGAAATATCCGCTCCATGAACACTCAGGAATTCACAGACACCATACAGTCCTCACTGCCCCCAATGTCCTCCCTCTCCTGCCCAGACCTGGCAAAGCAGGCTCTAAAATAAACTCCTCTGGTGGTCACCCCAGTCTGAAACTGCTATCCCCCAAAATCAATTCTTTATCTTTTTACAAATCAGAAATATTATACAATCATGGCAATGACCAAATATCCCTCAAACATATTCCCCTTTACATAATTTTGCTCTGGGTTAACGTGGCTAACACTATCTCCAAATTTTCAAAATGTGCCAATCATACTGAATGGTCAAAAAAGATCCATCTTCGCGGGTATCTAACCCCAGCCTGCATGGCACATATCTCTCCTGGATACTCCTATCTGTGTTGGAGACAATGCAGTGCTAAGGGCTCCTTATTACACATGTGATGGAAATGTCTGCTTATTCAACCACTATGGAAAGAACTAGAAAACCTGCTAAATAACATCTTCAAATGGAAGATTAACCTCACACCAGACCTAGCTGTACTATATCTCACTTTTCATGACATACCACATCCATTTCGTGCAGTTCTATCTCATGCCTTAATAGCTACAAGAATTATGATCGCTTCACATTTGAAAAAAAAAAAACTCACTCCAAGTATTGCAGAAGTTAAGAGAATAAATTTGCAATACAGCTGTGAGACTAGTTTAGTAATCCTCCCATATGCCATAGGTAGAGTTAACTATAAGAAAAAATGGCTCCTTTGGACCGTGTCCATTTACTATAAGTAAAGGGATAATCACAACACTTTTGTATTTAATGAAGAATAGCAAAGACGAGTTAATCCAATACAGTAATGTAATTGAAAATTTCCTGGTATATGATAAATTTCCTTATTTAGCATGTATTGTTGTTAACTGAATCAGACACTACTAAAAATAATGGCATTGCTATTTCTGCTTTTCATGTCTTATGATCTAGCATTTTGTTGCTGTTCTTTTTCTTTCCATTTACTTCAGAAAAAGTTATATCATGTTATGTACCATTCTTTTTTTTTTTTTTTTTACAATGTTTTTTATTGAGAAGAATAATGATACAACATTCATAAACACAATATGCATAACCCAGTTTTGAGCAAATGTCTTTCGTGAACCTGACAAGTCTCTATAAAAGCATTCTTCTCAAAGTTTTTACAATTATCAAGAGAAATAGAAGCCGACAATCTTAATATTTCCATCACTTGACCCCTATATAGTAATGTCTTGTGTCCCCCCCCCCCCCAAAAAAAAACAAAAAACAAGCCAACATAACCATTTTAAACTTCAAAAACTCTGGGAAAATCGTTTCAGAAAAAATAGAGATCAGATTTATCACTGCCTCCTCACTAATCACTACTTTCCTATTCAATTCCTCCCCCAAGCGAAGAGAATCTACAAATACCCCAGATGCTGGCTACTAGAATCTCCCCTCCACTAAATCTTCTCATTCATCTACTTCCAGTCTACCCAAGGTCCCACATAGTTGTACCATTCTTAACCCCTTAACGACCTTGGGCGTATGAGTACGTCCCAGGGCCGCTAAGGGGCTTTGCAGGGGGATCGCGCCGCGACCCCCCCGCACAACCGCCGGGTGTTAGCGGCCAAACGCCGCGAACACCCCGCAGTAACAGCACCGGTGGGTGGCTCCGCCCGTTGGCGCTGTTTTACCCATCAGACACCGCGCCAAAGATGGCCGCGGCGTCTGAATGAACGCCGATCGGTGCCGCGCACCGATCGGTACGGTCATCGGCAGCTGCGCCGATCCGACGACCGGGCATGGTGGTGGGGAGCCTTGTGAAGGCTCCCGTCACTTACCCTGGCCGGTTTGCCCCACTTCCGTCCGCAGACAGGAAGTGGGGAAACCGCCATCTTTGTACACCCTAATGCATTGCCTATGCAATGCATTAGGTTGTATTAACAATCGCGCCACCTAGTGGTCAAGTACCATAGGTGGCCTCAATGTTACAGTAAAAAAAAAAAAAAAAAGTATTAAAAGTTCAAATCACCCCCCTTTTCCCCATTTTACAAATAAAATCATTAAAATAATAAAAAAGTTACACATATTTGGTATCACCGCGTCCGAAAAACTCCGATCTATAAAAATATAACATCATTTATCCTGTACACTGAACACCGTAGAAGAAAAAAAATTCCAAACGCCAAAATTGCGTTTTTTGGTCATTTTACGTCACTCAAAAAATGGAATAAAAATGATCAAAAAGTCGCATGCATTCCAAACTGCTAGCGATAAAAAGTACACTTCAGCCCGCAAAAAATGCCCCCTCACTGACGTGCGTAAGTGTTAGCACAAAAAAGTTATGGGTCCCAGAAAATGGGGCCGCAGTGCAAATTTCAAAAATAGAAAATGTTTGGAATTTTTTTACGGTACCAAAACATAACATGTTTGGTATTGCCTGATGCGTATCAACCTGTAGAATACAGAGAACACATTATATTTACCGAAGATTGAACGCCGTAAAAGCAAAACCCCTGCAAACATGGCGAAAATGTGCAGTTCAAATGTGTCTAAACAGAAAATATTGGGTCTTATTTTATGAAACTGCATGAACTCTGCAAATAATATTTGATCTCTACATGCTTTCTAAATGGGTGTTCTCATTTTGCTGTGATGTCAGAGTTGTGCTGAGTGCTCTGAGCCATACATAAGCCTATTGCTGTTCCCACCTTCATATCTCACTCTAAGGTTATGTCTACACCGCATAGCTTTACCGTCAGATATCCTGCGGATTCACTATTTTGAATCTGCTGAAAATCCGATGGTACCGTGTGCTGCATAGACAGCAATGGAAAAGCCATGCTGTAAGTCTACACAGCCAAGGTTTTACAAAATCCGATGGAATATGCAACATGTATATTCCGCCGGATTCTGCTCGGATTTGTCATCGGCCCCGTACAGGGCTGAAGCCAAATCTGAAAACCGATCACGGCTTTTGCGCAAATCTGCGCCAAAAACCGCGGTCCTACAAGTGCCAAAATGCTGTCAGAATTTAGACTGCATTTTGGCACTTGTCAAGTTGAGGCTGAAGCAGAATGACTGTAACTTGATCCTTCTTAACCCCTACATCCTGTCTAGGCATTTATCATTTCAATCTACAGTATATAGAATGTTTGCATGAAAATGTTTTTCAACAAATCCAACACCACAATAAGAATGAATGAACACAGCCTTAGTCAAATGGCAGAATATTTAGGTGACAGACACACTAACATACTGTCATTTTTCCTTTTTTTTTAATGAAATCCTGTTCAAGTGAACTTAAAATGTATTTGAATCTACGTACTGAGAAGAAGAATAATAAATGTAAACAATGGTTTGATTTTTAGTCGATTCAGGGACTTGACTACTGATTTTTTAAGCCACTAAAAGAATATTTGTTTTGGTTTGTTTGCAACATTGTCAATTGACACTACTTCAGAAATTTCTTCTAACACTTCAGACCTGACTTACCTCAAAAGGAGCTTGCCATGAATAATTGAAGGATAGTATGATATCAACATCCCTCTCTGATTGCAAAACCAGTGGAAAGGGAGAATTTATAGAGAATCCTCCATCCACAAGATATAACTTCTCCTCCATTGGGGTTAAAAGGTTAGGGAAAGCATCCAAGTGATTTCCTGAAAATGGAACAGCACATGCATAGATGTTATTTACAGACAGGTGGATACTCAACAGGAATCTAAAAAACATAAATCTAAGACTATTGGCATTGAATATGTACAATAATTTAATGTGTAACAGTTTTCCTTAAATACCTTTCCATGCCACAAACTCTTTTACTCCCATATAGTCCTTGTAGAGATAAAGCCCTCTAGTAAAGTTACATAGCTCTCCAGCAGTGAACCGCGACTTTAAGAAATCCTGGAAGATGTTTGAAACAATCCCCCCTGGCATGACTAAACGAGTCTGCAGGCGAGTTGGGTCATGAAAATGGAATTTTCTGCAATCATCTAGAAAGAAAAAGGAAGGAAATGAAACATTTATGTGTATGCATTACTTGCAACTTTAAGGGTGTGTCCACATGGCAGGTATTTTGACATCTCGTACATGGTTTTGGGGGATGGTTCTGTCCACGGTTTGCGGATTCACCCTTCCCCCTCAGCCACTGTTCTGCCTGAAAACTAGACAGAAGACTGAACATGTTCTAAGTTTTTAGGAACACCGGTGGAAAACCCGTGCAGTGTGGACTGCTGAACGGATTTTATATTTAAATTAATGTAAAAGGTTAACTGTTCGTTTACAGACAGTTTTCAAATCTGAAAACCGTCTGTAAAACCGACTGAAAACCCTGCCATGGAGACAAGCCCTAAAAGTTAAGAGTACTTGTTTTAATGACATGAGTGGCTCTGATTGCAATAAAGTAACTTGTGCAGCTTCAGCAATAAAAAAAAGAAAAATGGGTTTTCATTGACCTCAATGTTAATTTTATGTTTTGAAACCGAGCAGAAGAATAAACATGTTCAAAGTTTTTCGGACCACCGGCGGTTTGAAAAACTGTCCTGCAGAAAATCCGTTCAGTGGCAGCTGTTGAATGGATACTCTATTAAAGTCTATGGGGAGTGTTGCATGCCGGTTTTCAGACCGTTTCTAAAACTGCAAACCGCCTGAAAAACCCACCAAAATACCATACCCATGGGGACAAACCCTAAGGCTATTTTCACACGGCTGATTTTGGGACAGACGTACTGCGCACAAATACGGCTGAAATCCGTCCCTGTCATTACGGTACTCCACAGTTCTCAGAGAACTATGGATTCCGTCTCCTCTCCCCACTCGCGAAATACGGTGAGCGGGCAGAGAGTGCATACACATTATCCCGGCGGGATACGCGCCGTGGATAATGAAAGTCCCACCCCGCCTCTGTACACACGCCGTAATTGCGGGCAAAATCCGTCCCGCAATTACGGCGTGAATCAGCCGTGTGAACCTAGCCTTAGAGTCCCAAGACCAGTTGTTGTTTGGCTAAACTTGGAACTTTTATACAACAGAACAGAGAGAGCAACACATGTGCAGGTGTGTCTGTTTCACATGGGACAATTTAGGAGCCGTTCTCAAGATAGGTGGGGAGGTGGGACTGTGGTTATGCCACAAATGTCTTAGATGGCAAAACTTTTTAAATAGCTAAAAAAATACTTTGTTGTTGTATTTCATTGCAGAATTTTTTTTTTTATATATTTTCATCAACATAGTCATATAAAGTTTTGCTTTTCCAGAACAACTTGTAGCTTTCACAATTTGGGTTGAATCTTATAATGCATCAATTATCTTATATTGCAATTTTTTTTCAAGGAGGGTAGGGAAAAAATGATATGCATAATCCTAGCTTTAACTCCTACAAACACTTTTTTTTTGCAATTAAGTATTAAAGCTAGTGTGCAGGTTATAAGGCATATGTACAACATTTTTAAAGCAAGAAGTTCATCTCACTTCTGCAACAAGTAAATGCAAGGAGTGTTTTATTTACACAGTTTAGTTTATTGATTTCAACCCCACTGACACTTTACAGTTTCCATCTAATGGTATGTTCATACAGTGTTTTTGGATCCGAAAATTGCATCCAAAAACGCAGTGGTGATCGGATCCTAAATGTATCCAACTCGTATCCAACATGCAGCTGCGTGTTTGGATGCATTTTGGATGCAGCAGGATTGCACCCTATAGTTTATTACAGGGCTCCTGCTGCATCTTTCGGATCAAAAATTGACACGTCAATTCTTGAAACGGATCCGAAAGACTCAATGAGAGGCATCGACGATCACTCGTCTGAACGCCGATAAGCGTTTTACATTGCGAACAGTGTAGAATCACACTGCTCATTGTTAGATGCATCCAAGAATGTATGTTCACACGGACCCAACACGCCGTGTGAACATACCCTAAATCCTCTCTTCCATTTTCCAACTCTTTTAGTGTGTTTTAGTCACTTAAGGCTATGTCTACACTGCAGTGGACAAAAAACGACCTGAAAACCAAATCCTAAAAAAGTTTGTCCACTGTCTGTCAAAAGCAGCTGAAAAAAGTCAGTTTTTTTGCAGACATGCATAGCATTGTAAAAAAAAAAAAATCGAAAAATGCTGGAAAAAACTGACGTTTTTGTGTGCAGTGGAGACACAGCCACAGACTCCAATAGTTCATCTTCTGCCCTGCTCAGTCGTTTTTTGCAACATGTTTCAAAAAACGACCGGCAGCAAAAACAAGCAGAAAAAAGAAGCTCTGTGGAGACAGTAGAATGTTTTTGCTATAGAAGTCTATGGGAGCTGTTTTCAGTCATTTTCTAGAAACGCTAAAAAAAAGGACGTTTTTCTGTTCAGTGGAGACATAGCCTAAGGCTAAAAACGCTGGAAAGCATCTCCCATAGACTTATAATGTAAAAACGTCCTGCTGTCTACACTGAGCTTTTTTCTGCTTGTTTTTTTTACTGGTCGTCTTTTGCAACATGTTCTAAAAAACACCAGAGCAGGGCAGAAAATTTACTACAGGAGTCTATGTAGAGCACCGGACGTCTTTTGGCGTGTTTTTGCAAGGTTTTTTGCCACGATTTTTCAATTAAAACACTCCCAGGAGACACATTTCCCACCTATAGTGGGTGTTAATAAAGGTTATACCTTATCAAATTTGAATACAAGTGTCTAATGTGTCCTTTTTTGTACCTTTTGTAATAAAATGATCATGCTTTGGTCGCTAACGATTTTTGTGCAATTCATATATTCTTCGCTAAAAATACGCTTTTTACGGATTTTGGCGTCGGAATCCGTTTTTTTTGCGGATTTTGGTGCTAAAATCTTTTTCTTAACTTTATTAGCGCCAAAATATGTTGAGAAGGATTTTAGCGGCAAAATCCGTAAAAAAAACAGATTCTGGTGCCAAAATCCATTAAAAAAAAAGTTATTTTTTGCGGTAGAAACGAGATAACTTTATTAGCGCCAAAATTTGTAAAGAAAAGTATTTTAGGCCCAAAATGCATAAATAAATGGATTTCTTGCGCCAATATCTGTAAAAAAAAAACCCCCTTATTTATAGCGTCAGATAACTATTAGTGCCAAAATATGTTATCTCGCTTCTGACGCAGAAAATACTTTTAACGGATTTTGGCGCCAGAATTCGTTTTTTTACGGATTTTGGCGCTAAAATCCTTCTCAACATATTTTGGCGCCAATAAAGTTCTCGTTTCTGATGCAAAAAATATGCTTTTTTTTACGGATTTTGGCGCTAAAATCCTTTTCTTAACTGTATTAGCGCCAAAATATGTTAAGAGAAGGATTTTAGCGCCAAACTCTGTAAAAAAACGTACTTTTGGCGACAAACACGAGATAACTTTATTAGCACCAAAATCCTTTAAAAAAAGTACTTTAGAGCCAAAATCCATAAAAAAACTTATTTTTGGCGAAAAACGAAAATATAACTTTATTAGCGCCAAAATCCGTAAAAATGAAGATCTTAAGCGCCAAAATCTGTAAAAAAAACAAACATTTTTGCCGACAAACGCAAGATGACTTTATTAGTGCCAAAATTCGTAAAATGACTACAAGATCACATATATTGTTCACATATATTGATCACATAGAGGTGCTTTATTTATTTACCCTTTTATAGGGTGGAGTTACATCCAATGGCTTATTTTATGCATACATTAAAAAACAGGCTTAAAAGACAAGCAAAAAACGCTTGTAAAAAAGGCGGCAAAAAAACGCAAATTGTGGCAAAAAATGGCGTTTTTTTTCCGCTGCTTTTGACAGGCAGTGGACCGAAAGCTCAGTTTCATGAAAGTTTTTAGTAATTCGTTTTAGATCGTTTTTTGTCCACTGCAGTGTAGACATAGCCTAATTTGTAGCCATTCACCCCACATTATTAGTTGTGATTAATTTTTAATATTTACATTTAACTTTTTGTTTATAGATGTAGGTTTACATTCACCGTTTTATTAGGAAACACTGCTTTGTCTGCTTACCAGCCTCTGAGACTACCTGTAAACTGTAAGTACAAATGGTTTACTTATTGTGCTTTTTTTGGTTAAAATGAGTATAATTTATGATCTCAATAACAATGAATCTAATACAAACATAATTTCCAGACAAGCTTATAAGTTTTTTAACAAGAAATCATTCGGATTCTTTTACGGGACTACAGCGTAAAATGAAAGGTAAAGTGTAATAATTTAATAAACACCATTTGCAACGTTTCAACATTTCTTATTTTTGTTGCATTAAACTATGGTAAAGAAGTTTAGAATTTGTCATAGTGTAAAATGAATGATAGTATACTTTAGAATATTGTTCACGGAAGTTAAAATGTGGAAAGAATAAAATTAGGGATATTGTAAGTAGATGTGTTAGTTATTTTATGTATTGTTGCAATAAATTACATAGCTTGTGTAAGTGACAGACAACATTGTGACAGAATATGTGGCTTAAAATCTGTAGCTTGTTTTGTTACATCCTTTTCATGTTGTGGGTTCAGTACCATTTATAAGTTGGACATATGGGGTACATACCCTAGAGCGTCATTCATCCTAGGTACCTAGGAGGCCCTCCACCAAACACTATTCGGTGATTCTATCATGGTGAGAAGAGGTGGTCACGATCAGGATTGTACTAGGGTTCTGGGTCCATGGAATGGAATTGTATATGCCTTAACTGCATTTCTAAATAACATACATTTTATTTTACAAGTTGTCCACAAAAATTAATGACTGCACAACTACTCATCCCTTACCTATTACCTTGATCACATCAGTTAAAGAATTAACCCAGGGTATGCCTGAGCCTGATGACTGAGCCCAAATCTCATCAAGATTGGCTGCAAACGCACTGGCCCAGACTCCTGCAAGAGAAAAAAAACAATATGCACAGAAGAGCAAGAAAATATTTGCTTGTATATAAGAACATATGAAAAGGGTAAAAAAAAACATTAAAATACCATATGGACAGTGGATAAGTATATTACTTCATTTCCAAAAACTCATAGATGAAAATATACAAACTATGGGTGACATGTATGTACGCGGCTGCGGCAGTAGTCCGGCGTCCTTTCAGCTCAAAAACTGTCGCAGCCCTGTCAGCTTAATGTATAATCAGGCACACTCCAAAATTAGGCATATTATAAAGCGCCTGTAGCAATTTGTAATGCGCCTAAGATGTGATGGCGTGCTGGAGGCATGTCGCACTACAACCATAGTATTCTACACATTTATGGCTTTAGTACGGCAAATCCAGGCGCATTACTGCTGGAACAGGTAGACCAAATTAAAAGTGGTTTACTTGTGCATGATTAGTCGTTTTGGAGCTAGAAAGTTCCTAATCTATGACCCGCAGTAGACAGGTTCATAGAGTCTGGCGCATTCTACGCTACTAATGCGCGCAATAACATTGGCGCCAAAAGTCATACATGTTGTCCTATTTGTCTGAAATTATCCCACAAAGACAGGTAAAAGCTCACACCATTCACTTTTGTTTGAAACTAATACTATTAAATCTCATGTACAAACTGAAGTGTTATTTTTCTTATAGCACCTATTTCACTTCCATTAAAAATATTATTTATAACTACTTACCAATACTAATCATCATGACAAACTCAGAACTATACTGCAAGAAGGGGTTAAAGTCGTGGCTAAGAGAGGCTGTACCCCTGGAGTTTACTTTCACCAAGCAAATTTAATTCAAACCCCCTTATGTATCCTGGCTATTGCATGTAGGTTTCTTCCCTTGCACAGACAACAGTTGCAACATGTGTAGGGGTACATAAAAAAACAAACAAAAAACTTTGGCACGACTAGTGATCCTAAATTTAAAATCAAAAGCTTCTTGAACTGTAACTCAACACGTGCTATGTCATTTTTTGCAAGACATGTCAGTTGCAGTATAAAGGATGTACATTCCATAAGCTAAAAATCTGTATTGCAGAACAAAATTATTCAATCTGTATAGGTTACTTCCTGACGAGGGCAGCTAAATGTTTTATAGATGTCCATGCTTCTAACTTTGATTCTTTTTCTTTTTTTGTGATAGAAAGAGTTAAAAAACAAGTAGAGGTGGAGTCTAGCAAGGTTTCCTATTCAACCCCTTACCGCCGGAGCCAGTTTTGGCCCTCCTGACAGAGCCCTGTTTTAAAATCTGACATGTGTCACTTTATGTGAGAATAACTTTTTGACACTTTTACCTATCCAAGTGATTCAGAGACTGTTTTCTCATGACAAATTGTGCTTTAAGTTAGTAAGAAATTTTTGTCCAAAAAATCCTTATTTGTGCAAAAAAAAAATATCAAGAAAATTTGGAAAAAATTGCAATTTTCAAAGTTCAAAAATTTCTGCATGTAAGGCAGATAGTTATTCCACTCAAAATAGTTTATTACGAACATTATCATATGTCTACTGTAGGTTGACATCATTTTTTAAATGTTAATTTTTTTTTTCACCACATTAGGGGGCTGAGAAATTTAGTAGTAATTTTTCACATTTTCAAGAAAATTTGCTAAATAGATTTTTTTTAGGGACCAGTCCAGTTCTGATGTGGCTTTGAGGGGTCTGTATTTTGGATACCTTCATAAATGACCCCATCTTCATAAATGACCCCTTAAAGTATTTAAAAAGCATTTAGGAAGTTTGTTACCCCTTTAGATATTTCACAGAAATTAAAGCAAAGTGGAGATGAAATTTAAAAATGTAATTTTTTTGTGTGCAGATTTTCAATTTTTATTCATTATTCACTGGAACATGGTAGATGTGACCAGGTAAATGCAACGCAAAATCAATTCCCTATATTCTGATGTTTTCATAGATATCCCATATGTGGCCCTAGTGCGCTATTTGGCTCAACCATAAGCCCCAGAATAGGAGCACCTACCGGACTCTCGGGTCTCATTTTCATTACGATTTTATTTAGGCGCCATTTCAGGTTTAGCACCCTAAGGTTAGTTTAGAGAAAAGACGGCTTCGGGGGGACATAATAAATATGTTTAAATACATCAAAGGTCAATATAGAGATCTCTCCCAAGATTTATTTATACCAAGGGCTGTATATAGAACAAGGGGGCATCCTCTACGTCTTGAGGAACGAAAGTTTCTACATAAACATAGAAAGGGATTCTTTACTGTAAGAGCAGTGAGACTATGGAATTCTCTGCCAGAGGGACTTGTCATGGTGAATTCAATAACGCGTTCAAAAATGGTTTAGATGCATTTCTGGAGCGTAATAATATAACAAGTTATAGTGTCTAGGATTCTGGAGAGGGGTCATTGATCCAGGGATTTTTCTGATTGCCAGATTGGAGTCGGGAAGGAATTTTTCCCTAAAATGAGGACAATTGGCTTATACCTCATTGGGGGTTTTTGCCTTCCTCTGGATCAACACCTTAGCACAACAGGCTGAACTGGATGGACGTCTTGTCTTTTTTCGGCCAAAGTCTACTGCATCAGGTTTTATAATGGCAATTTGCATATACTCCAGAATGTTATAAAGAGTGATCAGCTTGACAGCAATTGATTGCAAAGTCAATAGTTGCCTAGAAAATGAACTTTTTCCCCCAAAAACACATTTCAACTTCATTGCAGGCCTGCCTTAAAAGGAGCAGCTAACATCGTTTCAGTGATTGCTCCATTAACACAGGTGTGGGTGTTGATGAGGACAGGGCTGGAGATCAATCTGTCATGATTAAGTAAGAATAAAAGGATGCTGGTGCTTGGCATCATTGTTTCTCTTCTGTTAACCATGGTTATTTCTAAAGAAACACATGCAGTCATCATTGCACTGCACAAAACTGGCCTAACGGGGAAGAGTATCGCAGCTAGAAAGATTGCACCTCAGTCAACAATCTATCGCATCATCAAGGAATTCAAGGAGAGAGGTTCCATTGTTGCCAAAAAGGCTCCAGGGCGCCCAAGAAAGACCAGCAAGCGCCAGGACCGTCTCTTAAAAGTGTGTCAGCTTCTGAATCGGGCTACCAGCAGTGCAGAGCTTGCTCAGGAATGGCAGCAGGCATGTGTGAGTGCATCTGCACGCACTGTGAGGTGGAGACTCGTGGAGCAAGGCCTGGTGTCGAGGAGGGCAGCAAAGAAGCCACTTCTCTCCAGAAAAAACACCAGGGACAGACTGATATTCTGCCAAAGGTACAGGGAGTGGACTGCTGAGGACTGGGGTAAAGTCATTTTCTCTGATGAATCCCTTTTCCGAATGTTTGGAACATCTGGAAAACAGCTTGTTCGGAGAAGACAAGGTGAGCGATACCACCAGTCTTGTCTCATGCCAACTGTAAAGCATCCAGAAACCATTCATGTGTGAGGTTGCTTCTCAGCCAAGGGAATCGGCTCTCTAACAGTCTTGCCTAAAAACACATCCATGAATAAAGAATGGTACCAGAATGTCCTCCAAGAGCAACTTCTCCCAAACGCCCAAGAGCAGTTTGGTGATCAACAATGCCTTTTCCAGCATGATGGAGCACCTTGCCATAAAGCAAAGGTGAGAACTAAATGGCTCAGGGAACAAAACATAGAGATTTTGGGTCCATGGCCTGGAAACTCCCCAGATCTTAATCCCATTGAGAACTTGTGGTCAGTCATCAAGAGACGGGTGGACAAACAAAAACCAACAAATTGTGACAAAATGCAAGCATTGATTGTGCAAGAATGGACTGCTATCAGTCAGGATTTGGTCCAGAAGTTGATTGAGAGCATGCCAGGGAGAATTGTAGTGGTCCTGAAGAAGAAGGGTCAACACTGCAAATATTGACTTGCTGCATTAACTCATTCTGTCAATAAAAGCTTTTGTTAATCAGAATATGATTGCACTTGTATTTCTGTATGTGATAAAAACATCTGACAAACACACAGAAAAACCAGAGGGCAACAGATCATGTGAAAATATCATATTTGTGTCATTCTCAAAACTTTTGGCCATGACTGTACATGTGGGTGTAAACTGCTATTTGGGCACATGGCAGGGCAGACAAGGGAGGGAGCGCTATTTGGCTTTTGGAATGCAGATTTTAGTGGGGCGATTGTCGCATTTGCAAAACTCCCACAGTACCAGAACAGGTGAAACCTTCCAGAAGTTGCCTCATTTTAGATTCAGCACCTATCATGGATCTCATCTAGGGGTGTACTGTGTATTTTGGGTGCATAGGTGTTCCATAGTTTTTTTTTTTTTTAGCATTGGGCCATTAAAATGGAGGGGGGGGGGGGGGGGAGAAACGCCATACCGCCATTGTTTTTTGGGCTTCGTTTTTACAGTGTTCGCAGTACGGGATAAGTGACAGGAAAACTTTACTATGTGGTTTGGTACAATTGCAATGATATAAGTTTTATATAGTTTTTTATGTTTTATTACTTTTACACAATAGAAATGTGTTCATAAAAAATTGCATTTTTATGTTGTCATAGTATGACAGCCATAACTTCTTTATTTTTCTGATAATGGGCTTGTTTTTTGCGGATGAGTTGATGTTTTTATTGGTAACACTATGGGGGGGCATGTTATCACTTTTTAGTAAGGTTTTTGTGAAGCATTTTGGTAGTGTTTTTTATTTTTATTTTTTACAGCGGTCACTGTATGGTATAAATGACATCCGAGCTTTACTCTGCAGGTCAATACAACATGACAAGTTAGTTTTAATCCCTGGATCGAGACAATTATGGCGATACCCAAGTTATATAGTTTTTTACGTGGAAGTACTTTTTTTTTAAAGTTTTTTTTGTTTTTTGTGTAAAACAATATTTATGCATCGCTATCTTCTAGTAGCCATAACTTGTGTTTATTTTTCCGTATACAGAGCTGTGTAAGGACTTTTGTGTTTATATGAGCTTTTGATCACTTTTTATTCCATTTTATTTGCTGCGGGATGAACAACAATCGCAATTCTGACTTTTTTCTTTACGGCATTCACTGTATGGGTTAAATAACGGGTCGTTATGCATGCGGTGATACCAAATATGGGTACTTTATTTTTTATCTTTTTTGGGGCAATTGGCCTTTTTCAGAGGGGAATTGTATAAGCGATGTTCAAATTGCTCATACAAGAGGAGACCTGACACAGCATTACTGCTGTGTACTGGTCGCTAATGGTGACTGTCAATCACCATGCCCACAATGCATTGTAGGCATGGTGACATCACCGGACAACCCTGCTGCGCCGATCGCAAGCAGGAGTGACTCAACCCTCCTGCCTGCAGCTTCGATGTCACGACTATGATGGGTTGCGACATCGAAGGGTTAATCACCCGCAGCCGGAGCTCACTCCGGCCGCAGGGAATGCAGCATGATGCCAGCGTTATATACCGCTGGTCCTATGCCGCGATCTTGCGAGCTCCGCTTGTGAGCTCGCAGGATCGCCATGACGTACCCATACGTCAATTTGCAGGAACCCCTACCTGACCTTGACGTATGGGTACGTCAAATGTCGGTAAGGGGTTAATCAGGAAGCATGCAACTCAACTCCCGTTTCCCTATGGTTTACATTTCAAAACCTATCTAACGTTTATTTACCGATTAACCCTTTGTTATTTTGCAGGTTTATACTAGTTCTATTTTATACATAGTGTGGATATGTATTGGCGTCACTGTGTTGTCTCACAGGCAATTGATTAGCCAGAATGTCTGATTGGCCCACCAAATGTTTTAATCTATTGCAATTGTGATCCACAATAAGCTATGGAGTAAGAACTTTCAGTTTGAAATGCATGAAGGGATGTTCGGTGGACCTATTTTTCATTCTATATTTTTATTTGATGGCTGTAGATTTTATGCTTTGATATTAAAAGTTTTTCATATTTACCTTTTCTAGTGCCTTTATGCTTTTTTAGTTAGAAGCCAATTGTTCTCATTATAGGAAAAAAAAAAAAAACCTTCCTTGCTCTAATCTGGTAATTGGAATAAACCCCTAAAGCAATAACCCGAAATTTTAGTCACTATAACGTGTTATACTATTGCGCTCTAGAAATGCATCCAGGCTCTTTTTGAACTCTGTTAGTGAATTCACCATGAAAAGACAGTTCCACAGTCTCACTGCTCTTACAGTAAAGAATCCCTTTCTATGTTTATGTAGAAACTTTCTTTCCTCTAGACATAGAGAATGCACCCGGTTCTAGATACAATCCTGGGTATAAACAGATCTTGGGAGAGATCTCTATATTGACCGTTAATATATTTAAACATATTTATTATGTCCCCCAATAACCGTCTTTTCTCTACACTAAATAACCCTAATTTTGCTAATCTTTTTGGGTGTTGTAGTTCACCCAGAACATGAAGACCTGCTGAAAACCCACAGAACATTGAAAGTGCCTAACTTTGGAAGAGATATTATTCAGAAAATATTTTATTCCACTGGGAAACCACTTTGATTCTCCATTATATTTACATGCAATCAATAAAATGAAACATTTATTCATACAGACTCCATTTCTCACCTTGCAAAAAGCAAATCTTGGGTTCTTTTCTCCTGCGTATAAGATGTCCCATAAAAAACTCGCTACCAAAATCTTCTGTGCGAATAAATGCTCCATACTTGCGAAATCCAACTTCATGTGGAGTAAATTCACACCATTCTAACAAAGTATCAAACAAATAATTACTAATTACTCACGTTTAGGCTCTGATCACATCTGTGTTTCTCAAATCTATTGTTTTGCTTCATCTTAGGAGAAGAACAACAAAATTGAGTGCTGGATCCATTAAATGATGGACAACAATAGTGCATGAACGTATGGTAGAGTTTATCAGTTCCATAAAGGATATTTTGGTCTATTATATAATGTACATGTGACACTGCTTCGACCTCAAGCAAGCAGATGGAACAAAATTATTTTTTAAGAGCTCAGTGAAGAATCATGTGATGTGCTTTATAAAAATATTCTTTTATCAAATAAGTTTTGTAAATTATGAATTTGATTGGCAAGTTGTACACAGATTCTATATGATTCAGCGAATTAAAATTTTCAATATTTAATTGGTTTTAGTTTGTAAGGCGTACCCCAGGTCTTCGTCATTAATACCTGCATCCTGAGGGTCACACCTTGGGAGACTGATTACACCAACACCAATTACATTCTCTTCTATCTTTCCCTGTCTGAGTGCAGTTTCGGTAAAAAAAAAGTCTTCACTTCCTTATGGGGAACCTACGCTAATCAACAATTTGAATCCCACATGTAATTGAATTCTGGAATCCAAGTTTTGAGAGCAAGGGAGAGTGTCCTTTGCAACCAGGTAACAGGCAAAGGATATTCACATAGTATTTGAATGCTGTATAGAAAGGCGTGATCGGGCAACAACTTATGTAGGAACGGCTTGGGCATCACTCCTCGTGTGGCGTGCTGGCGTCTCTATCCATTATGGGAGGACTTGCTAGAATCAGCTAAGTGTCTCGTGTTTACATTGTGTCTATACATGTTACGGTTTTTGAAGAAAAAGCATCAAATTGTTGCTTCAAGCTTATAATAAATAATAAGAAAAGATATTTCTATTTCTGCCTTTCTATACAGCATTCAAATACTATGTGAAGATTATTTAAGCAGGTGGGGTCCTGCTTGGATACTGTTATAACACTGGGACATATAGTGCAATCTATTTATATATTAACAGGCAAAGGACGTATAGTCACCAGGGAGAAGGGGATGAAACTACTGGCAGAACCAGATTCCACAAATGATTGTAAAGAGAAATGATATCCTGAAGATGCTGGAGTTTCCTAGCTTAAAAGTGCATTCACAAAGGAAAAGATTTTGACCCCACAGTAAAAACATACACAGTTAATTCACATTATTATGACCACTTCCTACTTTTGTTGGCAGCAGGTAGCTCATTAAAGAAGTCATGTGTTGTGAGCTGGCTTTGTGAGTAGATAAGAAAGGTATGAAATAGGCTGTAGGTTGCAAAAAGGTTGCAAAAAGGGATAATTATTTGCTTTCGAGTAAAGGCTGGCAGTATTTTTGAAAGTGTGCAGTTTGTGAACTGCTCTTGTCTTGCTGTGGTGCAAGTGTATTGTGAGTGGACAAATAGCATCATTGCAAGTAAGCAATGGAAACTGCAAAGCACTACTTTCTATTGACGTGAAAGGTGATGAATGGTGGCTATAAAGGTGTGGGAGGGCAAACTGACGCTACATTGGAGTAGCTCCTAGCCAAAATAAGAACAAAATTCAAAATCAATCCAGTTTAGACTATCGTCCTATGGTCTTGCTAAAGAAAGGCAAAAACTCTCATTCCTCATCCTAGAGAACAAAAGCCTTCCAGAATCCAATCTAGAAATCAGAATAAATCCTTGGGTCAATGACCCTTCGCCAGAATCCTAGTCACTATAACTTGTTATGTTTTTGCACTTTAGAAATGCATCCAGACCCTTTTTGAACTCCTTTAGTGAGATCCCCATGACCATAACCAGTTGTTCTAGGTACAGTTCTAGGTATAGATAGATCATGGGAGAGATCTCTATATGTATTTATACATATTTATTATTTTATTGATCTTTCTGGGTAATGGTCCACCCATTACTTTTTATTATATTGATTGCCCACCTTTGGCCCTGTTTAAGCGCTACATTGTCTTTTCTGTGAATTGGTACTTTTACACAACATTCCATTTGTGGTCTGACTAGGGATTGGCATAATGAGAGAACATTGTCCTCATCATATGCATCCAGACCCCATTTAATAAAGTCCATAATCTTTCCTTGGCAGCAGCTGTCTGAAACTGGCTGCTACCATTACGTTTATTGTTCCAAAGCCTTTTTCCATGTTGGTTTTTATATAAAGTTTTTTCACTTAAAAAGCAATCATAAAATAGGTTTTCTCCTCCCATGTGTATAACTTTGCATTTATTCGTGTTAAATCTCATCTGACACTTCTCCTCCCAAGCCTCCAGCAAAACCCTTTCTAATTGTACGCTATCCTCCATGCAATCTCTCTGTAAGGTCATAAATAAATATTAGTGATGAGCGATTACGTTGACTACCGTCATCGGGTCGATAGTCGATATCGGCAATTATCAATAAGATATCCGATAGTCGATAATATATTATCGCCGATGACCATTAAAGTCTATGGTAGAGGAACAACACCTTCATTCTTATACCCATAGAGGGATGGAGAAGCTGGAATTAACATCCACAACAGTCAAATGGATACGTGCTACATCTTAGGCAACACACTTAGGTTATAAAAGCCACAGAAAAAAACTCACAGACCATTCATTATCTCTGTCTTGTACCACAGCATGACCCTTAAACCTGCATGACCCACAAATTAAAAAGTGCCAGAAGGCAGTATGATTTGAACCATCATTTTACTTGAACTGGACATTGAATATCCCTGTCCTGGAACGCAGCATGAGCTCCAAACCTGCATGACCCCAGATTAAAAAGTGCAAGAAAAAGGAGTCTTTCAATCACCATTTTAATTGAACTGGACATTAACTATATCTGTCCTGTACCGCAGTATGACCATTAAACCTGTCTGACCCACAGATTAAAAAGTGCTGGGAAAAGGAGTCTTTCAACCACCATTTTAGTTGAACACTATACCTGTTCTGTACCACAGTATGACCATTAAACCTGTCTGACCCACAGATTAAAAAGTGCTGGAAAAGGAGTCTTTGAACCACCATTTTAGTTGAACTGGAAATCGACTATACCTGTCCTGGGCCACAGCATGAGCCCCAAACCTGCATGACCCCCACATTTAAAAAGTGCCGGAAAAAGGAGTCTTTCAACCACCATTTTAGTTTCACTGGACATAGACTATTCCTGTCCTGGGCCACAGCATGACCCCTAAACCTGTTTGACCCACAGATTACAAAGTGGCACTATGCTATTTTGTACAGTGACTGTCACTTAGTATATTTTTTGGTAACTGACATTTGTTTACAGAATTTATTTAGGGACGTTTTATTTATTGTTTTACATTATTATCATTTTGCTTTTTTTTCAAGTGTGGTAACATACAACATACACCCTCCCTGCAGTTTTTAAAGGTATTTTTTACACGTGTAGATGTGTTAATTCGTCCGCACACCCCATAAGTAATAAAAATGTCCTAATCATCCCCAAAACACTTCTTAGTTGAGAAGACATTTGCCCTCCTGGCTTCTGAGAGTGATTTAGCCAATCAGTTCAATGGTTGCATTTTTCCTCCAAATCCTTCTTCAGTGATTAGGGACAGACTCCCCTGGAGATCAAATGATGTGACCCCAAAGTGACTCTGGCCCCAGACAATTTTAAGCCTCAAATTGTGCAATTTGTGTCCAGCCCTGGAGCCCTTTTTGACACTACTTAACCTCACAGAAATCACCTTTTCAAAATCTGATTTTTTTAGAGAAATTTGAAGCTCTCCTGATTGCCCCTAATGGTGAGAGCTAGTGCTGCCGTCAGCCATCTGTTAACACGGAGGTCCAGCTGCCAGGGCCAGATGTACAGTGGGTGTGGTGAGAGCACAGGCTAGCGTCCGTCATCTATTTACACGGTAAAAATGCCCTTATGACGCAGCAACGAAAACAGTCGTGCTGAAGCAGAGTGCGGAAGTGTGAGTAGACCTCCAGCCTTCCTCAGTACACAGTCAAGACCTGGGTAGCGCTTGCCCCTCCGTATGAGTGTGGACCAATTGAGCTTCACCTGGAAAATACTGGTGGTTAACGCTCCTGTTCCACCAGGTGCCCTTTTTCTTGGCATTCTTTTTCTCATTTTACTCAACGTGCTGGAGGAAATTGTCTCTGTTCTTTGTTCTCTGTCCGTGCTCCATACTCCATGTCCTCTGAATAACCTACATCTGGTCAAGTTTTCCTGTACCTCCCTTGTACAATTCAGAGGAATTTTTTTCCCAGCTATTTTGTACATGCAATTTTTTTTGTAGTTTAATTTCTGAAAACACATTTTTAAAAAATAGGAGGGAATCCCACATGTCTTTTTTTTCTCTTTTTTTTAATTTGTTTTAAAGGGGTTGTCTCAATACAGGATTGCTAGCTATGTTAAAAAGGTGAAAAAAAAGGTCTTTTTGCAAATGTGTCCATTACAGTGTCCTCCTATTCCTGTTTGACGCACCATCCCCCTTGACCCACTCTTGGTTTGTGAAGAACAAATGTCGTTAGAAACCAATTTTTTAAAATAAACCTGTTTGTCTAGCTCATTTCACAGCAAAATGCCCCCAAAAATTAAAGATGACCCATGAGCCATTTTTGAAATTGTAAGAACAAATTTTGTTGGAAAAACAAATTTTTTTAGAATGGGACCCGAAAGTTTTGCTGCTTTTTCAAAGAAAGACCCAAAAAATGAAAAAAATGACTTCTCAGCACTGAAAAAAATTGTGGGGAGAAATGCCCCCCAAAAAACCCACATTTCTTTTCCCAAAAGGACCATGATTATTGCTGATTCACAGCAAATGACCCCAAAAAATTATAAATCGATTTCAGCCTATTAAAAATTGTGATGGAAAAAATCCCACTGAGAAGCCACATTTCTGTTCCAAAGGACCATAATTAAGTGTATCTCACGGGAAATGCCCTCAAAACCATTGAAAAAATGAAAAAAAACGCAAAAGATAAAGTGATAAATGGAATCGGTGTTGTCATAAACCTTACTGTCTTTTTTACAGTTCCTCACGCAAACCCAGAAAAAATGAACTTTTTTGGGAACCCGAAATAAAAATTGCAGAAAGAAATTACTTTTTTAAAAAAAGTTTTCAAGAGGAAAATTTCTTTTTGAAGAGGAATGTGAAGTAGACCGGCAACTAATCGGTGCCCTCGGAAATTTGGGGGAATATCATCAAGATCCATGCCTGATTCATTTGATGAAATAAAAAACATCCATTTTCCCTTGTGGAAACCCGGATGCGTTTGTCTGTAATGACCCTTAGCTTTGAAGGTCCGCTAGATATGACGCTGGCTGCTGGGCAGGACAACATCTATGGCGGGGCGAGGAGCTCAGGCCAACGTCCATTTTGGATCCCCAAAGTCTATTGGGCCCGGAACACATACAAAAACTCGGTTTTTGAGACGCGATGTCGGCACCATGATCTTAAGCTGTCTCTGGTGTTGGATTGTGCCGTATTGCATGGTTGGTGAGGTGGTAAAAAAAAGATTGCAGAGGTCACCATTGGGTTCCCCCCTTTTGCCTGCTGCTGCCGCTACGGCATTGGACTCTACTGTGTCAGTCGTGATGTTGTTCCACCGTGACATTTGAGGAACGGAAGCAACGAAACGATGCCTCCAGTTGTCAATAAGCAAGGTCCCTTTTTTCCGCATTTTATTTCTATTTGGGGTGGGGGGAAAGGGAAAAGTGCTGGTTTTGTTTGTCCGGGGACCCAGGGGGTGGCCCCGTAACTGTTGTTAATTTTGTTTCCCTTAATGCAAGGATAAAATGTTGGAGGAAAGGAGACCCAATACTCAGTGAGGATGGACCCTTTGTTTTCCCCAAGCCTCTATCGGGGGGCATTGCAAACTGATCTTCCTCTTTCTCCCTCCACCTTAAATTCGCCCAACTTCTTTCCAAGGAGGGACGCCCCAACGTCGGTGTTGGGAAATACCCCCCCTCCCCCGCTTCTCCCACAGCTTCAACACAGCCCGGCTTGCCTAGATGAGCCCCTGAGAGCTGATGCGCCGCCTTGCACTAGCCCTGACCCGAACCAAAGCCAAATGAAGACCGAAAAAATTTGAGAAACGTGGGCCTTGGGGATTCGATGGAGAAAGGGGCTCTTGCCCGAATCTGTGTCCATCCCCCCCTCCGTCGGGGCGGGGCCCTGTTGTTTCAGAGTGTCCAACATCTTTTCCAGAACAAGATCACCAAATGTCATACTGACAAGGGCTTTTGTCCGCACTGACCATTTTGGGTGGCTTTTTAAAAAACGGGAAAGGAGGGTTTGCAGACCTTTCACCGCCTCCACTCTCGGGGCTCAACCCCCCAGGTCCGACCGCTGCTTGCGGCCCTGTGTCATTCGTACTGCGTAATGGCATTGCGCTCCCCCCCCAAAATCGCTGGGATGTGGGGGGTGGAATTTCCAGGTGTTCCCCCGTCAAAAATGAGAGGGTTTTGGGGGGGCCCCGAGCTGACCTCAATGCAGCCAGGGGGACAAAGCAGGGTGAAAAACGGCGGAAAAGTGCGAACCAGACCCGACCCTTTCTCGCGGGTTTCCCGCCCGGGGTAGCTCTTTAGAAATTTCTGGACGACAAGTTCTTGAAAATGTGCCAGGAAGGGATGTGCTCCACCTCCGATCTTAAAGGGGGGCCCAGCGATTTCGCCTTTATCGCACACCACCTTGCCTGGCCAAATTCTTGTCACCCAGCCAGCGCTCGTTTGTTTTCGGGACCGTCCAAGCTCCTGGTTGTGTGGAGGTCTCCAAAACGATTTAAATTTAACAGGCCTGGTTTCTCTGGGCCTGATGCCCCAGAGGACCTTGGGGGGGAAAAGCCCCGACCCCCCCTGCGGTTTTTAAGAGCATGCGCCGGCCCCGAAGCCACCATCCCCCCAAAAATCCCCCCAGCTCACCAGTGACTGCACAGGATATCGGCCTTGGCCGTGCTTTTAGTCCATGTGTCGGTGGTCAAGGGGGCTTTTCCGGCCACAATGCAGAAACGTGTTGAAATTTTAGAACCGTGGCTGGCCAGGGTAGGGAGGGTTTTTTGGCAAAGAAATGCTGCTCGGGTTGGTATGGGGGCAGGTAAGGGAGACTGGCGGGAACCCATCTGGTTTCCCCCAGCGGAAAAGCAACATTTCCAGGCCAAAAGCTTGGCATGCCCACATTCGGCTTTTGGCTTTGGGATGGTTTTTGGGGTTAAAGGTTTCTTCTGCTCCCAAACCTGGAAGACGAATACTGGCTGCTAGATGGCCCCCTGTAGGGGTGCAGGTGTCAAACTGGGGGGAAGGGAAAGGGGTAGGATGGGGCTTGGGGGTGCTGGTGGTTTCCCGGGCGGGGGGGGCGAAAAGAGGCTGTCCCCGATCATGACTCTGAGAGACGGGCAGCTGAGGAACGCTTTGGTGGTGGCGGAGGGGGAGGAGGCGAAGCACAGGGGGTGACATGGTTGGAGGCCGGGTCGGTCGGCCTTTTTTGGCCCAAATGTTGCCTCCATTTCAAACCCCCTGCATTCGCTGCAGTGACTAACATTTTTGGGGGTGGTTTTAAAAAAATTTTTGCCTTACTTTTGGTTTACGGCAAAAGGCGGCAATGACATGTGGGGAAACAGAGGTTGCTCAAGAAGGCCCCGGGTTGAGAGGTTGGACCTTTTTGACGGCGATAAGCGAGGAGGGGGTTTTTCCCCTGACCGTGGTGGCGGGAAACATATCAGCGGATTCTGCGCCCGCCCCCTCCTTTTTTTAGGCGGGACCCCTACAGACACAAACCCCATCGTCTTCCTCCCGTCCCGTGTGAAGCGCTGCAACAAATTCTGCTGAAAAAAACCCGGGATCCGCAATGTCATCTAAAAATCAAAAGGGGACTTCGTCGTCCCGACATTTGATCCAGGAGTGCGGGGTACAAGCAAAAGGGGTGCAAGGCATTGCCAACCGCCCCCGGGGTTTTTGCCCAAAAGACCCCTTCCTTCTTTTCCCCCTGATGGTCAGTAACTGGGCGTCAGAGGAGAGAAAATCACCTCTTTGGCCTCTTGTCTTTTTTAAAAGCTTTTCTGACCCCCAACCCCATTTTTTATCAAAGAGGTCTTTGAAAAAAGGGTTATCCAAGTGGGGGGGTAACGAGTTTAATTTGGGGGGCCTTCGCTTTATTTTGGAGGATGTGATGAGTGATGACAATTTGTGGGCCGGGTGGAAGCGAGGGGGTAAGAAGCTGGATGAAGGTTTCATTAACCCCTGAAGAACAGATTGGCGACGTGTTCGTTACTGAGATTCACAGGGGGGCCCGGCCCCCAGCGTGACAGGCCCGAAGGCCTGCAACCGACAATCCCCTGCTTGCGTTTGTCGCCAGCACTGGGAAGGAGCACCTTTTCCTCGTAAAATCTACCTCCCTGTTCCCACCCCCCTTTTTCTGCTTACCCCTGATTTCGCTCCATGTTTAGAAAGATAAAAAATTTAGAGGGTTGGAAAAGTTTGGGAAAGTCCTTTTTTAAAAAATGGGGAAATCACAGCTATTCTCAAATCCCCCAAATCAAAAAAAAAATTTCTGGATTCAAATTAAATGCAAGGGGCTCTATCAACAAACTGGACTGAGCAAAGTGCAAAAAAAAAGTATCTTAAAGATACGGATAATAAAAAAGGGATTTTTGGCACTATCAACCGTGGTATACACAATTGGGAATTTAAAATTTAAAATGCAAGGTGGCTTTCAACAAATTGGGCTGAGCAAAAGTGCAAAAAACATATCTTAAATGTAACGGATAATAAAAGGTATTTTTGGCACCCATCAATTCACCTGTGGGGACACCAATTGTGGATTCAAAAATTTAACTGCAAGGTACCTCTATCAACAAAAAGAACTGGCAAAATTGAAAAAAAAACACCCATTGAAATTATACTGATAATCAAAATGGAGTTTGCACTAAAAAATAGACCTCGTTTTTGAAAAGATCTGTATCCTAATATAAGTTCAGGCTCCCATATCCAAGTAATATTCAAATAAATGTTTTAAATTTTAAAAAAGCTATTGAATGCAAAAGTCTGCAACACAAATCCCTATTTTTTAAAGAGTTGTTGTGTTGCCCAGCAAACCCCTGCTGAAAAAGGGAAATTTTTATTTTTTTTCAATGAGTCACATATGGCATCTTTAAAAACCTTCAAACAATCACGTTTTGACCCTTTTCTGAATATTGGCACCATATTTGTGATGTGCCAATTATTTGAAACACACCCCTTTACTATGCAATCCATCAATATTAATAATGGCCTATCTATAACAATACTTAATTCCCTGAGAACACAGGGTGTATAGCATCAGGACTTGATGATTTGTCTATTTTTATTTTCTTAAGGCGGAGCAGCACTTCTTTGGGGGTAGCAGGAAAATTTAAGGGAAGGGCCTTGCAAATTTAAGAGGAATGTCATTTTCCTCTGTAAATATGGTGGAGAAAAAACATGTAATACATCTGCTCTCTCATCATTCCCCTCTACAACAGCTGCCTCAATATTTTTCAAAGGGCAAACATTTCCAATCTTTTTACTATTTATATAGTTTGGGGGCTAGTTTTACTCCCTTTGGCAATATGCTTTCTTGTGTCTTATTTCTTTAAATTATTTTTTACAGTAGAATCAAGCAGAAGTTGTAGTCCAAGAAGCTATATGTCAGGGATGACGAATTTCAGTCACTAAGAGATGGACGCCTAAGGTCAGGGTGAGGGATAAGCTAATCTAATCTGATGAAGTGGAATTTGTTTTGAATGTCAGGAAAAATTTGATTCTAAAATTAAGCCAAATTTCCTAGCAATTCATTGTAATGAATCTTAATTGGCCACAAGCACATGGGGTGACATGGGGCAAGGAACTATGGGAGAACGAAAGGAACACCCCCAAAGCCATGACATGAAGACATGCAGCCAATCAGCAGGCAGCCAGCCTCTGTGAGGTCACAGCCCTATAAATAGGCCAGCCATTTTACATTCTGCCACTTACCACTATGTCTCTTATGTACATGGATCTCTCTGCAGCAGCACTAGATTGAACTCTGTGCCAAAAACTTCTGATTTTATCGTTACTGGAGTGAAATAGCTTTCAACTACACAGTGTGTGTGTGTCTCATATACACACATGTTCCTGAACCAGCGGTTTTTATTTTGGGATATTGCTCTTTGTGCCAAAGAGTTACTTTTTTCACTTATTGTGGTGAACTCTCTTTGAAATACAGTGTGTGTATTTCTCACATACACACATCTCCATTACAGCCAGTTCAGTCTTTTGGTATATTGATCTCTGTGCCAAAGATTTACTTTTTTCACTTATAAGGTGAAACACCTTTGAAAAACAGCTTGTGTGTGTATTTGTCATCTACACACATCTCCATTGCAGGCAGGTTATCATTTTGGGATATTGCTCTCTGCACCAAAGAGTTACTTTTTTCACCTATAAGGTGAAACACCTATGAAATACAGCTTGCGTATTTGTCATATACACAGCTCTACATTAAACAGTTCGTTTTATTGTAAATTTTTGATCAAACAGTATGTCAGAAAGAGAGGTGGCAGGCCCTTCACATAAGAGGGGCAGTGGCACAAATGTTCCTGGAAAAGGCACAGGTTGCAGCACAGTAATAAAACGTCAGAGCAGGGGTTAGCAGGCCATTCCTTAGTTGGCATGGCCTGGGAGCAGGTCAAGGGCCCTCACCTGTCCTCAACCCGCCTATGTCCCGTTCAGTTCCCTCAGCTAGAGAACTACTATGTGCTGTGGGCTCTGCGCCACTATACAGCAAAGCTGAACTATTTGAGGAAAGTGAGCAGCTACTGGGCAGCAAAGAGGTGGGGCAGCCACCGCTGCTTCTTGTAATAGGCGGGCAAGTATTGATGAGGAGAGTGGCATAGGAGGTTATGTTGCAAACGGTCACGCTCTGTATACCGAGACTGTTGAGGACGACAGCAGTGACGGGGAAACACTAATCAATGACGATGTAGCTGATCGCACTTGGGACCTGGGTGAAGTAAGGACTTCATCATCATCGTTGGAAAAAGAGGGCGGCAGCTTGTGCATCAGGCAGCATCGCAGCCAGCAAGTCGTTACACCACCCAGTTAGCAGGTCCCTTCCGGCCCAGAAAATATTGGCGCAGGGGCTCACCGAGGCAGTGACGGTAGCACTTAGTCAGTGCGGAGCATTGGTGGTAAAATCACCTACCTGGCGGTGTGGCAGTTTTTTCCCAAGACACCAGAGGGGGCGAACATGGGTATATGTAGAATCTGTGGGCAGAAAGTAAAGCGTGGCCAGAGACCTAATGTTGGCACCACAGCCCTGCGTCAACATAGGCAGCATCACCATCCACTGGCCTGGGAGAAATGTGTCTCAGATGTGGTGGTGCATCTTGCTGCAGCAACAGCAGCAGCACCCAGTGGTACGCATCCCATTTCAGACAGTCAAGGCTCCACCACCTCTGCTGACGGGAGTTGTCTGTCTGTCCCATCATCTACCCGTCCAGATTGGTCATAAAGGACAAAATCGGTTCCTGGCGGTCTCCACGACAACTGAAAATCGGAACCATGGTGACAGACAATGGAAAGAACATGGTGTCCGTGCTTCGCCGAGGAGGGCTCAGCCATGTGCCCTGTATGGCACACGTGTTTAATCTGGTTGTCAAACGGTGCCTCCACCCATCTTCAAGACATTCTAAAAATGGCCAGGAAACTTTGCATGCACTTAAGCCATTCTTACATTGCCAAGCACACCCTCCTTGAGCTGCAGAATGGCCTCCCCCAACATAGGCTGTGTGATATTTCCACCCGTTGGAATTTCAGCCTCCACATTTTGGACCGACTCTATGAACAGAGAAAGGCCAGTATGATTTATTGATGATCCAAGTGGACAGGAGTACTCACCTGTGTAATTTTGATGTCAGCCAGTGGTAGCTCATGCGTGACACCTGCCGATGGCGGAGGACGTTTGAGGAGGCCGTGTTATTTGTCAGTCGCCAGGACTACGGGATGAACAATGTCATTCCATTGCTTCATGTCCTGGAACAGATGCTGCAAAATCTGTCTGGTCAGGGGACTGGAGGCGTGGTGACTACATCTCACGGCCACATGATTCCGGTGGGGGCTGAACTGGAGGAGGACATTGGAGCACAAGCAATGTCTGGTGAAATTATTGGTTTTTCTACCCAGGTGACAGGAGCAGTCAGATTAATTAGAGGGAGATGAGGCAGATGACCCAGACACCGTGGCAGTATACAGTGGAGATGGAGGCAGGGAGTCCCTCAAAGTCACTTGCTGCATGCTGATTTGCCTGGGTAGTCACAGCTGAATAGTCACCATCCGGCAGAGAGATGACTTCAGGCTCTCCACAGTCTTGGACCCTCGCTACCGGTTCAAAATGGGGGCCTTTTTTTCACCTGCCAAGAGGGAGTAAAAGCCCAAGAAAATAGTCGTTTTTTTATGCCACGCCCACATAAGGCTAGCCCCACCCACCTCACAAGCGCTGGAAACAGCCCGTCTGTCACTAGCTTGTGCTGCCCTCAGCAAGGAGGGCATAAACTATGTGACAGGTTCTCTTTAAACAAGAAAAATGGAAATATCACATAGTCTTAAGTATTCAGACCCTTTGCTCAGTATTGAGTAAAAGCACCATTTTGGGCGAGTACAGCCATGAGTCTTCTTGGGAATGATGCTACAAGTTTTTCACACCTGGATTTGGGGATCCTCTGCCATTCTTCCTTGCAGATCCTTTCCAGTTCCCTCAGGTTGGATGGTGAACGTTGGTGGATAGCCATTTTCAAGTCCCTCCAGAGATGCTCAATTGGGTCAGGGCTCTGGTTGGGCCAGTCAAGAATGGTCACAGAGTTGTTCTGAAGCTACTGCTTTGTTATTTTAGCTGTGTGCTTAGGGTCATTGTATTGCTGGAAGATGAACCTTTGTCCCAGTCTTAGGTCCAGAGCACTCTGTAAGAGGTTTTTATTCAGGTTATCTCTGTACTTGGCCGCATTCATCTTTTCTTCAATTGCAACCAGTCGTCCTGTCCCTGTAGCTGAAAAACACCCCCAAAGCATGATGCTACCACCACCATGTTTCACTGTTGGGATTGTATTGGGTAGGTGATGAGCAGTGCCTGGTTTTCTCCACACATATCGCTTACAATTAACACCAAAAAGTTCAATCTTCGTCTCATCAGACCAGATAATCTTATTTCTCATAGTCTGGGAGTCCTTCATGTGTTTTGAATGACTCTTTTCTGGCTGAAAACTGCAGATTTGAGCATTAAATACTCTAAAACTACAGCATCTTACAGAATAAGGGACACAGTGCTGGAAACAGCATATCTGACACTAGCTTGTGCTGTCCTCAGCAAGGGGGGCATAATCTATGTGACAGGTTCTCTTTAAAACTAAGTAGGGGGGCATGTCCGGCTGCTGCCCAAGATGGCCGCGTAACTCTAGAGCTCTGCGGGCCCTATAAACATGGACACGGCGAAACGGGCTTAAATCCGGCGGTAGTGATCCACAATCAGCAGAGGCGGATGGCGGAGTATCCAGGCATCACCCGAGACTGACTTGCGGCTCGTGCTGGGCGCTAGGTGCTGGGTGCTAGGTGCGGAGTGAGAGGAGACTTGGAGCTGCGGCTTGTGACAGCAGGGAGAGAGGCGCAGCGCGAGTTCCGGGAAGGCACACGCATCTGAGAGAAAAGCTTGCGAACTGGCGGGTGGCAACAGCGGGGAGCAGGCAAAGGAGAGTCGCCATCCAGCCGAAGAGCTACAACCCGTGGCTTTTGACCCATGGCGGGAGAGATCGGCTGTCAGCCCGCTGGCTGGACAGGTACCGGGCTTTTGGGGAGGCGGCGGAGATTGTGAGGCTGATACACCCAGTGACTGATCTTAGAGGCCCCAGGTGGGACCGCTTTCTCCTAACTCGCCCTGTGCTGGAACTGGGTGGTAGACATATCCCTGGAGTCTTCGCTAGCTGGGTGGAGGTCCTTGTTAAAGATTTTAGGAAAGAGTGGCACAGTCCCTACTGCCATAAAGGCATTGAAACACGGTAGCCTACCTGTGTATCAGAGACACTGATTCCTGAGAGACTCTTGGCTGTGTCCCTTGCCACCTAGCAGCATCGGGCCCTTGGTTGTGAGGTGCAGCCTGCCTATCTTGCTTGCCACTTCTGCATTACAGCAATATGCCTTCCAAAGCGCAAAAAGCCACGGGTACGCGGACAGACATGTCTCTAACTAGATTCTCCTCGGGTCCAATCCCACAGGAGGAATCTGCTTGTGCTGCATCTTTATCTGTAAATATCGGAGCTTCTGAGGAATCCGGATCCTCTAGCGGGAGTGCCATTGTTGAAAGAGGCGGGGGGGAAATGTCACCGAGTCTAGAAGATATGGACTGGAAAGCTTACTTAAAATCCATCCCCATAAAGAAGATTTTAAAGGTCTAGTCATGGAGGTGAAAAAAGCGTGTAAAAAGGAGATTGCCGCCCTGGCACAGAGCCTGACACACATGATGGATAGGGTTGACAACCTGGAAGAGTCCCATGATATGACCCGGTGATATATTTCACACCTACATCTCACTTTTAATAATCAAGCTCAAGTTTTGCGGGAGACCTCACGTCACCTAAAGGATCTTGACAACCGGGGACGGAGAAATAATATTCGAATTAAAGGACTACCGGAATCCAAGGAGAAAGAGGATCTTCACTCTGTATTGAGTGAGGTGTTTAACCCCTTACCGCCGGAACCAGTTTTGGCCTCTCTGACAGAGGCCCATTTTTGAAATCTGGCATGTGTCACTGTACGTGAGAATATCTTTTTGACACTTTAACCTATCCATGTGATTCAGAGATTGTTTTCTCGTGACACATTGTGCTTTTAGATCGTAAGAAATTTTGGTCCAAAAAGTCCCTTGTTTATTTGTGAAAAATATCAAAGTGTCGTGAAAAATTTGAAAAATTTAGCAATTTTCAAAGTTCAAAAATTTCTGTGCGTAAGACAGATAGTTATTCCACTCAAAATAGCTTATAACTAGCATCAACCATATGTCTACTTTAGGTTGGCATTTTTTTTTTTAAATGTCTTTTTTTTTATTTACGTCATTAGGGGGCTTAGAAATTTAGCAGTAATTTTAAAATTTTCAAGAAAATTGGCAATATACATTTTTTTATGGACCAGTCCAGTTCTATCGTGATTTTGATTGGCCTGTATGTTAGATACCCCCATAAATGACTTCATCTAAGAAACTACACCCCTTAAAGTATTCAAAACAGCATTTAGGAAGTTTATTAACCTATTGGGTGTTTCACAGGCATTAAAGCAAAGTGGAGGTGAAATTTCAAAATTTCACTTTTTTTTGCAGATTTTCAATTTTTATCCATTATTCACAAGAACACGGTAGATGTGATCAGGGAAATGCAACTTAATATTGATTCCCTAGACTGCCATTTTCAGAGATATCCCAGATGTGGGCCTAGTGCGCGATTTGGCTCAACCACAAGCCCCAGAGTAGGAGGAGCATCTACTAGACTCTGGGGTCTCATTTTCATTACGATTTCATTTAGGCGCCGTTTCAGGTTTGCAGACGCCCTAAGGTGTAAAAATTTAATAAACACCCCTAAAAAGACCCCATATTGGAAACTACATCCCTTAAGGAATATATCTAGGGGTGCAGTGAGTGTATTGATCCCACAGGTGTCACAATTTTTTTTTAGTGTTAAAGGGGTTGTCTCGCTACAATGATTGGGTTTTAATTAAAAGATCTTTAAAAAACAAGCAGCTTTGCAATATATGTTCATTACAAATGTCCTACTGATTTTGAGCTAGCCCTGTTAGCAGGAGTGCATCAGCTCCTCAAATCTCTATAGCAGCCGACCTGGCTGTCAGGTCTTTATGACTCCTCAGTCTTTGAAGACAGGTCGGAAGCAGAACCCCCCCTTTCCCCCCCAGAATGTTTTCTGTAGAAAGGGGATGGGGAGGGAGGCCTCGGCATCGTCCCCCCTGTTTCCGGGTTTAAACCCCCGGGGTTTTCCCGTTTTCCCTCCTGCCTCAAACACAGTTTAGATGTAAACAGCATGACCCTGTCTGTTACTATAATCTTTATTTTTCCCTTTTTGGAACTGTAAACTAACAAATGCTAACAATCGGGCATGTGAAAACTTTATGCTCCCGTATTATAACACCCCTTGAGTAAAGAAAACACTTCCCTTTTTTGTTCGGGGGAAATGTGGAGATTTTAAAGCAAAGCAGGGAAAAAGGGAACACTTTGCACCCCTCTCTGCTCTTTTATTAGCCACCCCCTTCACATTCCCCCTCTACCCCTCATAAACAGTCCTTTTCCGGGCAACAGACCTAGGGGGGCACACCCAGGTGAACTCTGGCAGAAAAACCCCCCCCCCCCCTGAAATAAAAAATTACGTAGCTGCCTGTGTGCTGATGGGGGGGGGGAGAGGGAGCAAAAAAAAAAAGGGCTAGCACCCCCCCCTCATTTCCAACTTACCAGGCTCACTGACAGCTAAAAAGCTCATAATAAAAACAACTCCTTTAAGCTGTAAAAATTTTAAAAATGTTTTTTTTTTTTCCAAAAAACTCTTTTTTAAACCCTGAAAATGTTTAAAATTTTAAAAAGGAATTTTCCCGGGGAAAAAAACGCCCAAAATTTTTCCCCGCAATTTTTTTCCAAGTTCGGGAATACCCTACATGTGGGTGTAAACTGCTGTTTTTTGGGGGCATGGCAGAGGGTACAAAGGGGGGGGACGCTATTTGGGTTTTTGGGGAAAGCAGATTTTGGGGGGCCATGTCGCATCTGCAAAATCCCCAAAAATACAGAACAGGTTTAAACCTTTTCCCGAAGTCGCCCCCCCTTTTTTGGTTTAACACCCCTCATGGGCTAAAAAGGGGGGAAAAAACGCAAAATTCCCCAAGTTTTTTTGGGGTTCATTCTTACAATGTTCGCCATACGGATAAAAAACAGGGTAACTTTACTTTTTGTTTTGGGACAATTACAATGATATCAATTTTTTTAAATAGTTTTTTTTTATTTTTTTTTACTTTTTTCCAATAAAAAATGTCTATTTAAAAAAATTTCGTTTTTTTGTTGTCCTATTTTTAAAACCCTAAACTTTTTTATTTTTTTTTATATGGAGCGATTTTTTTTTTGTTTTTTTTTGGGGTGAGGGTTTAAAAGTTTTTTTTAGTACCAAAAAGGGGGGGGGATATGACTCTTTGAACCCCCTTTTTTTTAAGGGGTTTTTTTGGGGGCCAAATTTTTGGGGAAAAAAATACAACATTCCGGGGGTGTTTTTTATTTTTAAATTTTTTTTCAGCGGTTTACCGGGGCGGTTTTAAAAGGAAAATCCTAGCTTTAAACCGCAGGGCGATAAATTACAGGAACCAAATATTTATATTTTTTCATGTTTTAAAAGCTTTTTTCAAAATAAAAACACTTTTATTCAAAAAGGGGAAAAAACGTTTTTTTCATCGTCGCATTCCAGAGCCCCTAAAATTTTTTAATTTTTTTTTGTAATGGGGCTGTTTTAGGGGCTTTTTTTTTTTGCGGGATGAGTTGGCGTTTAATTTGGGATCCCTTTTTTTTTGGGGAAAAGGGCTTTTTTTATCAGTTTTTTAAAACCTTTTTTTTTGGGAAGGGAAAAGGTTTACAAAATACTGCAACCCCGGGGGTTTTTTTTTTTTTAACAGCGCTCAGTGCATTAAACCATGACAAGTTAGCTTTATTCTGTGGGTTGGGTACGATTACGGGGATACCCCAAATTTTTATAGTTTTTTTTTTATGGTTTCAAATTTAAAAAAGTTTTTTTTGTGTAAAAAAAATTTTTATGCATCCTGTCTTTTGAGAGCCATAAATTTTTTAATTTTTTCCCTAAACAGAAGGTTTTAAAAGGGCTTCTTTTTTTCGGGTTAACTGACCCTTTTAATTGGTTACAAATTTGGGGTTTTTTAAGAGTTTTTGATCCTTTTTATTCCATTTTATGTGCAACGGGTTGAACAAAAAATCGCAATTCTTTTTTTGTTTTTTTAATTTTTTTTTTTTTTAACGGTGTTCACCGTACGGGTTAATTAATATGACACATTTATAGGACAGGTCGTTACACACACGGCGATACCAAATATGGGTAATTTATTTATGTTTGATCTTTTTTGGGGCGTTTGGGGAAAAAGGGAAAAGGGCGGTGTACGTGTTTCTATTTTATTTTTTGTGTTTTACTTTTTTTCACTTTTTTTTACTTTTTATTTTTTTACACTTCTTTTTACTTTCCCCATAGGGGATTTATAACACCAATCTTCAGATCTTCTGAAGGTTGCTGTTATAAGGCAAGCCAGTGCATAGCACTGTTGCTATGCACTGGTCGCCATGACAACTGTCAGTCACGATGCCCACAATGCATTGTGGGCCTTGTGACGTCACAGACGGCTCCGGGAAGTGACTTTAAGTTCCTGGTGCCGTCTGGTAGGAGATCGTTGCTGCACTCTCGTGCAGCAGCGTGCCGAGGAGCAGGCAGAAGGGGCTCCATCCTCCTGTCTGATTAGCTCCGACGATCTTAATTGAACGTCGGAGATAAGGGGTTAAACACCCGCGGCCAGAGCTCACTCCGGCCAGGGGTGATGGGGCATGAGGCCAGCGGTAATTTACCGCTGGTCCCATGTTGCGATCACGCGTGACCAGCGCGATCGCCAGGACGTATGCATACGTCCATTTGCGGGAAGTCACTTCCCACTAGGGCGTATGCATACTTCCAATGTCAGGAAGGGGTTAACAGGTTATTGGGAGAACCAGCCACCAATCACATACAGCTTGACAGGGTGTATCGGGCTCTGAGGGCTAATGACATATCTGGCAAACCAAGAGATGTGATCTGCTGTGTACATAGTTTTTCCGTCAAAGAAATAATTATGTCCAAAGCTAAACTACAAAAAGAAGTGAAGTACGGGGATACTCAGATACAGCTCTATCCGGATCTAGCTTGGGCCACACTTCAAAAATGGCGCTGCTTGAGACCACTTCTTTCACTCCTTAAGGAAAATGGAATCCCATATTGGGTGGGGGTTCCCCTTTTCGTTGACGGCGACTAGTGTTGAGCGATTTTTATCAACAAAGTTAAAATCGGCAAGGTTTTTATGGTGATCGAAATTTTCAGATCATGCGATAATTAAGGTTAAAATCTGTGCAGCATCTATTAAGATCGCGCCATTTTCGGCGCTTCCTGTCATTTTGGCGGCCCAGCTAATCAGATTAACATATAGGAGGCAGGGCTAGGGTTAGAATTGTGTGCGAAACGTCATGACTGGATGTGTAAGGTTGCCAATTGGCTGAAAAATCACATGACCTCGTTTTAACATAGAACAGCCCTTCCTGTTCATCCTTAGTGCACTCTCTTCAGCGTCTCATAGGAATAGGACGTGCGCTCGGCCTGTGCCAAAACACCTCAGCGAAATTAGTCTATTTCCTGCACAGAGAAACCTCTACTAATAGCTGTGATCCTTCCAATTTAGTTAGATTAAGAGAATTTGAAGATTTTTACGTAGTTAGCTAGAGAATTTTAAATCAAGCATCTACCCGCTTTAAGTCGCGTGGGGGGGGGGGGGGGGGGGGGGGCCGCAGGCAAACAACAGATAAGCTCATCTATAAAAGAAACTGAATAAAGTTCATCAAGACTTAGTGTGAGATATTGCACTGGCAGAAGTCTTTATTATTAACATTTTTGCGATTAAATATTTCCTGGATTTGGGCAGCCTGAACTGATATTGGATACACATCATTTCTAGTAACTGAAGGTCTCTTTGTTAGGTGCAAAACTCCACTTTTATTATCATGTATACAGTTTCAGATAGGTTTCATTTTCAATTTTACCCATTCCACCTGGTTGATAAATCCACCTTGCAGTTAAATTACAATCCAGCAATCTTGTAGTCAGCACGAGGTTGTTTGTTGCAAAAAAACCGTTTATCATAACGAAAAACATAAACATATATACTGTTCGACTTTTTCGCATCCACTATGTTCATTGACCAGCAACCACGTAAATCTTAAAAACAGCAATTCTATAGTTCACCACAGGAGAATTGAAAGTGCAAAAAATACCGTGTATTATAACGAAATCATAAACAGATACGTTGTTTTTTTGACTTTTTGCGCACCCCTTTGTTCATTGACGCAGCATCCACGTAAATCTTAAACAGCAATCTATAGTCACACACAGGTGAATTGAAAGGTGCAAAAAAATACCGTGTATTATACGAAAAACATAACAGATACGTGTTTTTTTGGGCACATTTGCCCAGTCCAGATTTGTTTGATAAAGACACCTTGCATTAAATTGAATCCAGCAATTTTTGTTTTGATTAGAGGGATTTAGAATAGCTGTGATTTGCCGTCTTTTAATAAGATCTTTCCAAAACTATTCCATACCTCACAAATTTTTATATTTCTGAACAATGGAGCGCATGCAGGTGTAAGCGAGCAAAGATGGGGGTAGCACATGGAGGTAAGGTACGAGAGAATGTGCTCATCCAGTGCTGGCGACAACACACGCATTGCCAGCGGATCTTCAGTTGCAGACCGTCAGGCCTGTCATCGCTGGGTCAGGCCCTGTTAATCTAAGTAACAACATCCGTCTCCATCTGTCCCTTCAGTGGTTAATGCAAGGTGCATTCTAGCATCTGCCCAATCCTCGTCCTCCCATTCACGGCCACAAATGGTCCGTCATCAGCATATCAGCATCCGCCAACATGAAGCGCCCAAATATTCAACTCGTGTACCCACCACTGTGGATAATCCATTGTCCCTGAGAGACCTCATTTGATGACAAAATGCGGTTGGGGGGTCAGAAGGCATGTTAAAAGGATCAAGAGGATGATTTAGTCTGCTCTGAACGCCCATTTTACTGATGCCATCAGGAGGAGGTGGAAGGAAGCCGGTCAATCGGCACAAAATCCCGGCGTCCGGCAAACGCCTTGCAGTGCCCCTTTCTTGTAGCCCGCAGCTTCTGATGCAGAAAGTCAGGACGACCAAGTCACCGTGTGGTTGATGATGATGATATGACACACATTGCGGATCCATCCTGGTCATTTCCCGCAGAATTTGCTTGCGAGCAGCTCAATCAGTGGACTAGGAGGAAGACGATGGGTTAGTGTCAATAACGGGTCCTGCAAACAAGGGATAGGGGGCGGTCGCAGAAGCCGCTGATATGATTCCGCCATCCACGTTCACGGAAACCCACACGCTCCTCCGCTTATCGCTGTCAAAAAGGTCCAGTACTTCCTCAAGCCTTGGCCTTCTTTGACCAAGCTCTGATTCACGCCCGGCGATGTCATATGCCGCCTTTGCCGTAAACGCATAAGTAAGAGGCAAGAACCTTAAGTGGTTAACCCACCACCCACATGTCTAGTCACATGCAGCTGAATGCATGATTGAAATGGAGTAACACTTGGCCCAAAAAAAAGGCCACTGACGCGGCCTCCAACCACTGTACAATCTCTGTCTCCGCCGCCTCCTCCTCCTCCCGCACAACAACCAAGCGTGACTATAAATACACCGTCTTCTAGCAGCAGACCACTCATTAAATAAGGTTATACCACAACCCACAAGTCATGATCCAGGGATCAGCCTCCGCTTCAGCCTCCACCGTCGCCCAGTACCACCATCACCACCAGAGACCCATCCTCCCCTTCTCCTTCCGCCAGTTTGACCGCCTGCACTGCCGTACAGCGGCCAGTCTACGCAGCCAGTATCTGTCTTCCAGGTTTGGGAGCAGAAGTAACACTTTAACCGAAACCATCCCAAAGCCAAAAGCCTGAATGTCGGCTATCCAGGCTTTTGCCTGGAAATGTTGGCCTTCCGTCTGGTGGCACAGATGGGTTCCGCAACGTCATGGCCCCAGCCTGCCCCCAATACCAGATGCCGAGCAGGCATTTCTTGCCAGAAAAGCCGTCCCTGCCCTGGCCAGCCAACGTGTCATCCTAAAATTTCAAAGCGCGTTGTCTGCATCTGTGTCCGGAAAAGTCCCATCTCACCACCGACACATGGACTAGTAAGCACGGCCAAGGCCGGCTATATCTCTGTGACAAGCTCACTGGTGACTGGGTGGATGGTCTCGGGGGTGACGGTGGCTCCTCATATGCTCGGCGCTTCAAAACCGCAGGGAAGGTGCAGGGCTCTTTCCCCCAATGTCCTCTGGTGGCATTCACGTGCCCAGGACACCAGGCCGTGTTGAAATTAATCTGGAGCGCCCTTGGAGACCGGTCCACACACAGTCAGGAGCTGTGGACGTCTCTCCGTCAATGATACCGAGCCGCTGGCTGGGTGACAAGAACCTTGTGCCAGGCAATGTGGTGTGGCGATAACGGGCGAAATCTATCTGCTGGCCGCACCTTGAAGATCGATAGGCTGGAGTCACATCCCCTTGCCTGCGCACATGTCATGAACCTTGTCCTCCAGAAATTTCTAAAGAGCTACCCGGGTCTGGACTGCTTGCTGAAGAAGGCTCGAGTTCTGAGTCGGACTTCCGCCGTTTTTGCACCCTGCTTCGTCCCGCCTTGGCTGCGTTGCAGCGTCAGCTTCGGCCTCCCCTCAACCATCTCCATGTTGACAGTGCAACACGCTGGAATTCCACCCTCCAACATGCTCCAGCGATTGTGGGATCAGCCGCAATGCCATTACAGCAGTACGAAGTGACACATGCCTGACAAGCAACGGTGCGGACCTCGGGGTGTTGAAGCCCACGAAGTGGAGACAGGTGAAAGAGCTCTGCACCATCCATGCCAGTTTTGAAGAAGCCACCAAAATGTCAGTGCGGACGATGCCTTGTCACGCATAGCATTGTGGTGATCTTAGTTTCTGGAACGATCGTTGGACACCTGATACATCAGGTCCCCAGCCCAGCGACGAGGAGATGAAGACACTGATGCAGACACGGAATTTCTCTCCGTCAATTCCACAAGGCCCGACAGTTTCTCAATTTTATCGGTCCCTTCATTTAGGCAGTGGTTCAGGGTCCTGAGCTATGCAAGCGGCACCTCACTCTCAGGGTGCAATCATCCAGAGGCACGTCAGGGCTGTGGTTGAAGCTGTGCGAGGAAGCGGTGGAGGAGGAGGAGGAGGAGGTATTCCTTGACACACCGACGAACCCTGCCTTTGAAAAGGTTGGCGTGAATTTTAGGCAGATGAGGAAGATGAGTTTGCTAGTGCCCCTCAACCCAGATCTTGGGAACTCAAGGCTCCATCTCTCACATGAGTCTTGGATGCTCCTTTCTCCTCCAACATGATCCTCGCATTAAGGCCAACAGAAAGAAACAACAGTTACTGGTGGCCACCTCCTGGATCCCCGGTACAAAACAAAACTCAGCACTTTCTTTCCATTCCACCCACCCAAATAGAGAGTAAAAAATGCAGGAAATGGAGACCTTGCTTGATTGATCAACTGAGACATCTGTTGCCGTCTGCTTCACGTTCTTCAAATGTCACGGTGGAACAACGGCAGCGACGTGACAGCAAGTAGAGTGCCAAGTAGCCGTAGCAGGAAGCAGCACCAGGCAAGGTGGCAGAAAAGCCTAAAGTGTGACCTCTGGCAATCCTTTATTTACCACCATCACCAACGCATGCATGCCGGCCACAGATACAACACCCATAGACCAGCTTAAGACATGGGTGCAACGACATCTGCGGTTCAACACCGAGTTTTTTCTATTGTTTCCGGACCCAATAGACCATCATGGTATCCAAAATGGACGAATGGCCCGAGCTGTCTCCGCCACGCATAGAGGTGTTGTCCTGCCCAGCAGCCAGCGTCATATCTGAGCGGACCTTCAGCACAGCCGGAGGAGCCCATTACAGACAAATGCATCCGGCTTTTCCACAGATAATATTGGATCTTTTGATTTTTTAAATCAAGAGGGAATCAGGCAGGGAAATCTCTATGATGTTGGGGCCCCCAACTGCCGGGGCCCACCGTTTAAAGTTGCGGGTCTACTTCCCAATTCCTCTCCAAACAAAAAATGGCCCCTCTTGAAAAATTTTTTTTTTAAAAAATGATCTTTTTCTTACGGCAATTTTTATTATAAATTTTCCCAACATTTTCATTTTGCGGGTTTTTGCTGTGAGGAAAAAAAAAACCCAACCAAAAATTTCATGAAAAAACCAAACCCAAATTACTTTTTTTTTCATTTTAGTTTTTTTTCCACATTGTAAATTTTTTTTGGGGTCATGTTCCCTCACAATTTTTAACAGTGGCTGAGAAATTTCCATTTTTTAAAATTTTTTTCGGGGTCTTGTTCCCTGTAAAATTACAGCAATAACCCATGTCCTTTGGAACAAAAAAGGGGCTTCTAAGTGGCATTTTCCCCCCCTTCAAAATTTTTTAAAAACAGGGGGCTGAAAAAAAAGGGTTTTTTTAAAAAATTATTTTTTGGGTTCCAATTGGTTTTCTTTTTTTGAAAATGCGGGGCAAAAATTTTTTTTTTAAAAAAAAAAGGTCCTTTTCCCAAAAAAAATGTTTTTTTCCCAATAGACATTTGTTTTTTTCCCCAATTGTCAAAAGTGGGCTCATGGGCATTTTTTTAATTTTTTGGGGGGCATTTTGCTGCCACTTGCACTATACTACAAGTCCTATTCAAAAAATGTTTTTTTCTAACAGACATTTGTTCTTCAAAAAGGTTTCAAGAGTGGCCCAAAGGGGTATGTGCGGGCCCAAAAAAACAAGAAAAAGGGGTGGGGGCCCAACTTTTAATGGACACATATTGCAAAATGACTTTTTTTGGGCAAGATTTTAACAAGCTATCACCCCTTTATTGAGACAACCCTTTTAATCAATTAAAAAAGGGGAAACAAAGACAGGGGTGGGTTTCCCCACCCCGTTTTTTAAAAATTTTTTTCCCAAAAATTAAATTTAACTAAAAAACTTCCCTTGTAAAAAAAAAGCTTTTAAAAAAAAAACCCTCTGAATTGTAAAAAGGGGAAAGGAAACGGGAAAATTTTGACCAGATGTGGGTTTTTCCCAAGGGGACAGGAGTAGGGGAGCACGGACAAAAGAACAAAGTACAGAGCCCAAATTTCCTCCACCCCCTTGATTAAAATGAGAAAAAAAATGCCAAAAAAAGGGGAACCGGGGTTGGTAACAGGAGCGTTAACCACCATATTTCCAAGTAAAAGGCTAAATTGGTCCCAAAACCAAAGGGAGGGGCAAGCGCTACCCAGGTTTTGACTGTGTACTGGGGAAAGGCGGGAGCTCACACTTCCCTTCCGAAACTCAAAGGAAAACAACGAAAAACTGCCCGTGCTGAACAATCAGGGCATTTTAACCTGGGGTGTTAATAGATGACGGACGCCAGTTTGGGGCCTAAACCGAAACCCACGAAAACCCTTCCGGGCCCGGGGTCATGCTGTGGCCCAGGACAGGAAATACCCAATGCCCCGGGGAAAACTAAAATGGGGGTTGAAAGATTTCCTTTTTTTTTCCCGGCACTTTTTAAATTTTGGGGTTGGGCGGGTTTGGGGCTCATGCTTTTGGCCCAGGACGGGTAAAGTAAAAGCCATTTAAACAAAAATGGGGGGTTGAAAGACCCCTTTTTTCCCGGGCATTTTTTAAAATTGTGGGGTCATGCGGGTTTGGGGGGTCATGCTGGGCCCCCGGACGGGTATAGTCAATGCCCAAATTTTCAACAAAAAATGGTGGTTGAAAGATTTCCTTTTTTCCGGCACTTTTAAATCGGGGGCCCATGCATTTTTGGGGCTCATGCTGCGTTCCGGGACAGGGATTTTCCCAATGTCCATTTCAAGTAAGATGAGGGTTTTCAAACATACTGCCTTCGGAAATTTTTTAATTTGGGGGTTGAAGCAGGTTTTTAAGGGTCATCCCTGGGGTACAAACGGGAAAAGTGAATGTTTTGTGTTTTTTTTTTCTGTGACTTTTATAACCTAAGTGTGTTGCCTAATATTGTAGCACGTAATCCATTTGACTGTTGTGGATGGTTAATTCCAGCTTTTCCAGCCTGTTTGGTGTAAAAATGAATGGTGTTGTTGCTCTCTCATAGACTTTAATGGTCATCGCTCATAATCGACTGCTCACTATCGAAAAACCTTATCGATGGTGGCCGACTAACGCCCGATGTCGATAGCCAACGTAATCCCTCAACACTACTTATGATTCATCTCATCATCCCTTTACATTAAAGGTCTTTAAAACAAAAATGGAATATGGATGTTACTTTTGAAAACAAAATAGATGTATGATTGAGCAAAATTTATGTTTAAATTATGGCACTTTAGTTTACTCTGAGCAAATTGTTTGGTAAGATACGGATTGCATATAACTATTGATGTTATATTTTCTATTAAGAATGTCCTAACGCTAAATCTTTGTTTCTAAATCATAAAACTAAATATAACATCTAAATCTCAAAACGTTTTCCCAAGATTGCCTTATTCCCTAACAAACAAAACACTGACCAGCTGAGAAATCTTGCTCAAAAGGTATCTTTTTTCTCAAATGCCCTATAAAGAGAATGGAAAAAATATTTTATGCCATTGAAACCCATTAACGGGTCCCACATGTAAAGAAACAGAAATCATTTGATGAAATTAGTTAAATTTTCTTAAAACGAATAATTAAAAATTTAAAACCCATTATATTTTTTCTTATGAAAAAAAATAAAAACCCTTTTTTAGGATAATTTTTGCCTTGTCTAGGTACAAAAGTTGTGACAGATGATGGGTTTGTGGACCCACCCGGACTTCTGCTGGACTTGGGTCCAAGGGGGGCCCGATAAGTTTAAAACCCCCCAATGACCACTAGATGCGACCTCCGATGAGTCCCCAGTAGTGGCAGCTGATCAGACAGGTCATAAGTGACAATAGAAGGCACCAACAGAAAAAGAGACAAGATAAAGCAGATATGGTTTTAGAGGTGGTAGGGAAGAAATGAACAGACAGGGGGGAGGGAAATAAACTGAAAGAAACCAACTTTGAGGCCCAAAAGAGAAATGTGAAAAAAGGGCCCAAAGGGGCAAAACAGAAACTAAAAAAAGGACACAGAAACCCCAAAAACATGACAGGAAAAAAAAGCAAAAGGGCACAAGCTTGGACACTGACTGGGTACAAGGGCAGGAACTGCCAAGGCAACAGCAGAAACAGAAGACACATGGCAAAAACGCTGACATAATAACACAGCAAAAAAAAACTCACCCAAAAAAACCAACAGGGCAAATGGGGAGCAGACAAAAAAAAATTAAGGATTTCCCCAAGGACAAACAAAAAACCAACAGTGAAAAAAACCCTAATTGGATCATCAAGGGGTTTTTTGCGAGCAGAATGTTTTATAAACCCCTCAAGTTTAAAATGGGAGGGAAGGGCCCAAACCCCCCTCCTCTCTACAGAGCAACAAGGAAAAAGGGCAAAAAGCCCCCCAAGATGGTGGGAAACAGCAAAAACCAGGGATGGGGGGGAAAGCCGCAAAGTAACAGCAAACAGATAAACAGCAGACAGCGGCTTGACAACCAATACAAATAAAGGTGAAGATAATGTGGGTTGCAAAAAGATTTGATGAGAAATTTAAAAAAAGGGAAATGTAAAAAAAACAGTTGTGAGTTATTTTCCACTAATTCCCGGGAAAAGGGGGTTTTGGGATATTTTACTATGAGCAAACCCTTTAAAAGGGAGTCCAAACACAAATACCATCAATTAAAAATATACTGAAGCCCAAAAATACATGATACCCTAGCAGCTGGGAAAAAAGGGCATTGTTAAAATCGTCTGAGGTCAGGAAAAGGTGGAGTTTTTTGTACAGGGAAAAAAGGCGGTCCCTGTTGGATTTCACTTGGAAAAACATATTTTCTTGGGTTACTTTAAAGGGGGGTAGAAAAACAGTTGAGGGAAAAAAAATATTTAAATCCCGCCACCAATTGTGCAAGTTCTCCCCTTCCAAAAAATGACCCCGTAATTGCTTCTTTGGTTGGGGGCCTCAACTATGGTGACAAAATTTAGAAAAAAAAATCCCAAAAATAACGTTTTTTCTGATTGGAAAAAATTTTTTTTGCAAAATTTTGGGGGGTAAAAAAGTATTTGGTTTAATAAAAAAAAAGTTCATCTCAATACTTTGTTAAATATCCTTTTTTTTGGGAATGGGGGGAGGCAAATATTTTTCGTAAGGGCTTTTAGATTGTAGGACAAATTTTTTTGCTGGGATGTTGGCCCCCCTCCCCCCACGCGAATCCCCCTAGAGCAGATTATTTTGGGGGTGGTTTGGGGAACACAGACTTTCAAAATCCCCTTTAAAAAGGGTTTTTTATGAGGTTGAAAATCTTGAGACTTGGGGAGGCCCCACCCAGACCTTGAAAAGGTTTTTTTCGAAGCCCCCCCCTTAGTTGGGCCCCGGGGGGTGGGGGATTTGGGGTCATTGTCAGCTGAAAAACCCCCACCACATTTCATCTACAAAGCACTTTCCCGGGTTTGGGAAGGAGGTTTTTCCCCCTTCAAAAATTTTTTCCTTTTTTAACGTTTTTTGGAAACCCTTCCCCCGGGGGAAAATTCATGTAAATGGGAAAAAAATCGCCCTGGTTTCCCTTTGCAGAGAAAAAGCCCCCCAAAACATGAAGTTGCCACCCCCCTGCCCTTTACATAGGGATGGGGTTTTTTTTGGAGGCCCAAAGTTTCCCTCAATGTACTGTTTTGCTTCCCACAAACCCAAAAGCACTATTGCAGTCCTAAAACCCTGGGCACTAACACCACCATGCTTGACTGTAGGCAAGACACCGCACACACTTGACACCATCTGAACCATATAAGATTATCTTGATCTAATCCCACCACAGGACATGGTTCCAATAATCCATGTCCTTACTGTGTTTGTCTTTTGAAAATTGTTTGCAGGCTTTCTTGCGCATCTTTAGAAGAGGCCTCTTTCTGGAATGACAGCCATGCAGACCACTTTATTGCATTGTGCGGAGTATGGTCTGAGCACTGACAGGCTGACTCCACCCTCTTAATCTCTGCAGCAATGCTGGCAGCACTCATATGTTTTCTATGAAAAGACAATCTCTATATTTGATGCACAGCAGGTGATTCAACTTCTGAGTTAAGTAGGCTAGTTCTGAGCAGAACATGTTTTTTTAAACCACTGTAGGTTTTTGGGCACAATGTGCGCTTTAATCAGGGGGGTTGGCAATCTTTTATAGTCCAAAGGGCCCTTACAAAAAAAACCCGGGAAATTTTTTAGGTACACCAAAGCTAGTAAGGGTTGGACCCCCTTTTGCCTTTTAGAAAAATGCCTCAATTCTTCTTTGGATTGAATTTCCCCAAGGTGTTGGGAACGATTCCAATTGGTACCAAGGGGCCCAAAGAGTGCCAAGAAAATATTCCCCACACCATGACACCACCACCACCAGCCTGAACCTTTGATACAAGGCAGGATGGATCCATGCTTTCATGTTGTTGACGCCAAATTCTGACCCTACCATCCGAATGTCGCAGCAGAAATCGAGACTCATCAGACCAGGCAACGTTTTTCCTAATCTTCTACTGTCCAATTTCGATGAGCTTGGGCAAATTGGAGCCTCAGTTTCCTGTTCTTAGCTGAAAGGAGTGGCACCCGGTGTGGTCTTCTGCTGCTGTAGCCATCTGCCTCAAAGTTCACAGTACTGTGCGTTCAGAGATGCTCTTCTGCCTACCTTGGTTGTAACGGGTGGCTATTTGAGTCACTGTTGCCTTTCTATCAGCTCGAACCAGTCTGCCCATTCTCCTTTGCCCTCTTGGCATCAACAAGGCATTTCCGCCCACAGGACTGCCGCTCACTGGATGTTTTTTCTTTTTCGGACCATTCTCTGTAAACCCTAGAGATGGTTGTGCGTGAAAATCCCAGGAGATCAGCAGTTTCTGAAATACTCAGACCAGCCCTTCTGGCACCAACAACCATGCCACGTTCAAAGGCACTCAAATCACCTTTCTTCCCCATACTGATGCTCGGTTTGAACTGCAGGAGATTGTCTTGACCATGTCTACATGCCTAAATGCACTGAGTTGCCGCCATGTGATTGGCTGACTAGAAATTAAGTGTTAACGAGCAGTTGGACAGGTGTACCTAATAAAGTGGCCGGTGAGTGTAGAGCAGCAATTCTTTTTTTTTTTCAGATCTTCAGACAGTTCTTTGGCATGAGATGCCATGTTGAACTTTCAGTGACCAGTGACCACATTTAACAAACCTGCTCCCCATCCACACCTGAGACCTTGTAACACTTGCAACATGACACCATGAAGGGAAAATGACAAAGTTGGCATAATTTGTCCATTTTCACATAGGGGTGTACTCACTTTTGTTGCCAGCGGTTTGACTGTACACCAAAGGACACACCAAATTTTCACTGCTATACAAGCTGCACACTGACTATATTACATTGTATCAAAGTGTCAGAGTGACTGAACCTGTCAATAATCTGTCATGTGGTAAATGTTGCATAGTTTAATTGATGTGCCTAATCTAGGCGCATAGCATAATTCAGGGGCTAGGCATATCACTGCTAGCATAATTTATGCGCCTACTTTAGACACATTGAACTGTGTCCTGCCTGGCGTACAATGCACCTAGTTTTGGTGTACGACAGTTTTTTTACATAGAGAATATGGCGTTAACAGTTTTTTGCCGAAATGAAAAAAAAGCTGTTTATAGTACTCGGTTATTTTTTTCCATTGGGCAGTGACACTGCAGCTTTAAAATCAACTTCCAAACCCAATCCCTTTTGCCTGATTGAGCATATATATTATATTTTCAAGTGACTACAGACTGACAGACATGATTCTGTGCATTTTACTAATTGTACCTTTAACATTAAAACTGAGCTGATCTGCAGACGCCTTATCTTCTGTGTGACATTTTTAAAACAAATATTCCCATGACTGCCTTGAGGAGAAAATGAGTGACTTAATTCAACTAAATGTAATATATTGTGTAGAGTGCTAGATATTGCAGAAAGACCTTGAGCTCTGGTGTAGAAGCAGTCACCCCATCTGTGAGACAAGAATAGAAGATGGATTGCAGTGATCGTAAGCGCTATAATGTACACGGTTTTGATTCCAGGCAATTTCTGGAGCATTACTTTACAGATAAAGATGAAAAGGTCTTTTTCCAGGATATCTTGGCCTTTCCTATTGAAAATCTTACAAAAACCTTTGTGAAGGGTATGTATCTTGAGTTTTCTAAAATTTACTTTTCTTTTCCTTGTTAAAAACCTTTATTTGTACAAAATTTCAACAGTATCTTATCAAAATTGAATTGTTCCTAAACCAAATCCAACCAACCACCCCACTGCCCTTAACGAGAGGGGAAAAAAGCTTCTCCATGAATTTTTCTTAGCATTAAAATTAACCGATTTTAGACCATATTAAATAACTAAATAAAAAAAAAATCAATCTTATATTTTCAGGGAGGGAGATCAGTAGGGGCAACCATGCTCTATCAGTCATATCAAATTGATGAAGCAGAGCAAAGCCTTGGTCACTAAAAATAATGAAGACAATATGGACTCAGTAGTTATTCCCCCTCTGTTTTCACAAAAGCTTGTGGAAGTTGTTGAAGATGAAAAGTACATTTTTATGGGACATAATGTTAACTTTGCTGCTATTTAGAAATTATTGCTTTAACAGCTTGTACTAATGTCATATCCTGGACTCTATCACCTCTGTGTATGATCAATTGGATTTTAATCTCCAGAATCTCTATTGCATGTTAAATATTCCTTCTTAGAAATAAGATGCATCAAATATTGTTTGGTGCTCACATTTTCACTAACAGAAAAATTTACCCTGCTCTGTACATAGATTGCCCCGGTTTTGTACGCAGTTCACTCAGACGTTCAATACCCAGAATTGGCAATAATGGGTATTGTAGGCTGTTTAACCACTTAATTGCCACATTGCTTTGTGTTTAAAGTTTTTCATTCTTCATTGAGCCTAGCATTATAAAATAATTATCCAGGCTTGTACTTTCTGTATTTATATGGCTCTGTCTTTTCCAATGAACCCCACCTCCTTGCATCATCTCTCCTTTTTTATTTTCTCTTTCCCTTCCTTTTCCGTGTTTCTCCTGCCAGACATGCATGCAGAGAGATATTAGTGTTTGTAAGCTGCTTCTGTGCACTTGTAGAATGCTGCTTTTTATTTTGTTCAATTAATGACCTGTTATTAGAAGTATTTCAGGTTGGTATAATATAGTCAAACCATATCTATGTCTTCCAACTAATGTCTCACTATCTTTATGTTCAAGGCTTTTGTATACTGTATTATGATTCCTTATATTTGTTACATAGTTTGTAAGGCCGAAAAAAGACAAGAGGTCCATCCAGTTCAGCCTATTTTGCTAAAGTGTTGATCCAGAGGAAGGCAAGAAATCTCAATGAGGTAGAAGCCAATTGTCCTCATTTGAGGGAAAAAATTCCTTCCCGACTCCAATCTGGCAATCAGAAAAATCCCTGGATCAACGACCCCTCTCCAGAATCCATAAAAAAAAGTTTATTTAATTTTAAAGAGAACAATAAAAAAACCTTTTCTGCACTTGTCAATTGCATTTTTAAAGTCTATTGGTTCATCAAATGGTTTTGTGTGGTTTTTGGTATTACTGCTATATTAACCCCTTCCTGACGGATGGTCATAATAATATGGCTCTAAATTTTTTTTGCTCTTTGCCTTCTGAAAGCCATAACTTTTTTTATTTTTCCACCTACATAGACATATGAGGGTTTTATTTTGCGGGACAAGATGTACTTTCTAGGGGTGTTATTCATATTACTATAGAATGTACTAGGGAACGGCAAAAAAATTCTAAGTGGGGCAAAATGTGAAAAAAAAGTACTTGCGCCATGTTTGCGGGAGGTTTGTTCTTACGTAGTTTATTCTTCGGTAAAAATGAGGTGTTATCTGTATTCTACATGTTGATAAGCATCCGCAGTACCAAACATGTAGGGTTTCCGTTATGTTTTGGTCCCGTAAAAAAATGGCAGCAGCGCCATTTTGTGCGACCAATAACTTTTTTGTACTAACATCTATGGACGTCAGTGAGGTGGCATTTTATGCGGGCAGATGTGTACTTTTTAATGCTAGCACCTTGAAATGGATGCGACTTTTTTGATTACTTTTATTCCAATTTGTATGTGACGTGAAATGACTAATGTTGAGCGATTGCGTTGGCCATCGACATCGGTCGATGGTCGATAGTCGACCATGATCGACCAGATAGTCGATAGTGAGCAGTCGATTATGATCGATGACCATTAAAGTCTTTGGGAGAGCAACAACACCTTCATTCTTCCACCCAAACAGGGCTGGAGAAGCTGGAATTAACATCCACAACAGTCAAATGGATACGTGCTACATCTTAGGCAACACACTTAGGTTATAAAAGCCACAGAAAAAAAAAATCACACAACATTCACTATCCCTGTCTTGTACCACAGTATGACCCTTAAACCTTCATCACCCACAAATTAAAAAGTGCCAGAAGGCAGTATGATTTGAACCATCATCTTAAATGAACTGGACATTGAATATCCATGTCCTGGAATGCAGCATGAGCCCCAAACCTGCATGAGCCCAAGATTTAAAAGTGCCGGAAAAAGGAGTCTTTCAACCACCAATTTAGTTTCACTGGATATTGACTATACCTGTCCTGGGCCACAGCATGAGCCCCAAACCTGCATGACCCCCAGATTTAAAAAGTGCCGGAAAAAGGAGTTTTTCAACCACCATTTTAGTTTAACGGCATATACTGCCCCTGTCCGGGGTAGCGCTTCCCCCTCCGATGAGTGGGGCCCAAATTGACTTCCTTGGGAAATATGGGGGTTTAAACCTCCGTTCCCCGGTGCGTTTTTTCTTGGCATTCTTTTTCGTATTTTATCCCCGTCTGGGGGAAAATTTGTCTCTGCTTTGTTTCCTGTCCGGCTCCTACTCCATTCCTCTGAAAACCTACATCTGGTAAATTTTTCCTGTCCCTCCCTTGACAATTCAGGAATTTTTTAACAGCTATTTTGACATGCGTTTTTTAGTACTTTAATTTTAGAAAACACTTTTTTAAAAATAGGAAGGGAATCCCACCATGTTTTTGGTTTCCTTTTTTCTTGTATTAAATGGGTTGTCTCAATACGGGGTTGATAGCTATGTTAAAGTCTTGCAAAAACAAGTCATTTTGCAAAAATGTGTCCATTAACGGTGTACTACCTTTTCCCGTTTCTGACAGCCCATAACCCTTGACCACTCTTGACAATTGGAAGAACAAATGTCTTAGAAACAACTTTTTTTTATAATGGGGCCCTGAGTTTTGCTGCATTTCAAAGCCGAGACCCAAAAAAATTAAAAAAATTGACGTCTAAACCCTTTTAAAAATTGTGGGGAGAAATGCCACTTAGAAGCCACTTTCTGTTCCAAAGGACCTTTTTTATTGCTGTACCCACAGCTACGACCCCAAAAAATTCTAAAAACTTCTTAGCGACTATTAAAAATTGGAGGGAGAAAGCCACTTAAAAGCCACATTTCTTTCCAAAGGCCCAAAAAATTAGCGTATCTCACAGAACATGACCAAAAACCAAATGACAATGCGAAAACTTTTTAAGATAAATGAAAAGGGAAAAAAGGGTTTTGTCATAAAACCCTTCTTCTTTTAAAACCCTCACAGCAAAACCAGAAATTTTGAACTTTTTTGGGGAAAAGAGAATAAAAATTGCAAAAAGAAATGATCTTTTTAAAAAAACATTTTTCAAGAGGAATTTTTCTGTTTGAAAGGAATGTAAGTAGACCGGCAATAATCGGTAACCTCGGCAATTTGGGGGCCCCAACACAAGGGTCCATGCCTGATTCAACTTGATAAAAGCAAACATCCCATTATCTGGGAAACCGGATGCTTTGTCGTAATACTCCCCCCAGTGTGCTGAAGGTCCGCTCAATATGACCCGGGGTGCTGGGGAGGAAAAACACCTCATGCGGACGACCAGCTCGGGGGATTCGTCCATTTTTATCCCAAAATCTATGGGGCCCGGACACATACAAAAAAATCGGGTTGAGACGAATAGTCGTGCACCATATCTTTAAACTTTATTCTGTGGTTGGATGTTTGCCCTGAAGAAAATTGCAGCTTGGGAGGGGGTAAACAAAGTTGCCAGAGGACACCCATTAGGCTTCTGCCCCTTTCCTGCTGCTGCCCCTAGCCACTTGCACCTACGCTGTCACGTCGCTGATGTTGTTCCACCGTGACATTTGGGGGGGAAGTGAAGCAGACGAACAAATGTCTCCCGTTGATCAATAGCAAGGTCTCCTTTTTTGCATTTTACACCTTTTTGGGTGGGTGGAAGAAAGTGCTGGTTTTGTTTAGTACCGGGGGGTCCAGGGGGGTGGCCCCCCAGTAATGTTTTCATTTTGATGACCTTTTTGCAGGACTGTTTGGGGGAAATGGAGCATCCAAGCACCAGGAGAGATGGACCCTTTATTTCCCAAACTCTAGGTCGAGGGGGCCAACAAAACTGATCTTCCTCATCTTTCCCCCTCCGCCTAAATTGCGCAACCTCTTTCCAAGGCAGGGGCGTCCCCGGGAAAACGGTGCTAGAATCCTCCTCCTCCTCCTCTTTCCCCCTCCGCTGCCTCCGGCACACTTCAAAAGCCCTGACTTGTGAGATGATGCACCCTGAGAGCTGATGCGCCACCTTTGCACTAGCTCTGGACCCCAAACCCACTCCCTTTAATGAAGACCAAATGAAATTGTGAAACTGCCCGGGCCTTGTGGATTTGACGGAGAGAGGCTCCGTGTCTGCATCTGTGTCCTTTCTCCTCCTCCGCGCTGGGGGGACCTGTTGTTTCAGAGTGTCCAATGATCGTTCCAGAACTAAGATCACCACAATGCTCACGCTAAACAAGGGCATTGTCCGCATGACCAGTTTGGTGGCTTCTTCAAAACCGCAAGGATGGTGCAGAGCTCTTTCACCTGCCTCCACTCTCGGTGGCTCAACCCCCCGAGGTCCGCACCGCTGCTTGTCAGGCCAGGTGTCATTTCGTTAACTGCGTAATGTCATTGCGCTGCTGCCCACAATCGCGGGAGCATGTGGAGGGTGAAATTTCCAGCGTGTTGCCAACGTCAACAATAAGACGGTTAAACGGGAGGCCGAGCTGACGCTGCAAACGCAACCAGGCGGACGAAGCAGGGTGCGAAGGGCGGAAGTGCGAACTTAGACTTCAAAGCCTTCCTCTGCAGGCAGTCCAGACCCGAGTAGCTTCTTTAGAAATTTCTGTACGAAAAGGTTCATGACATGTGCCAGGAAAGGGAGGGTGCTCCAGCCTACCGATCTTAAGGGCGGCCAGCGGGTTTTTTGGCCCGTTATCGCACACCACCTTGCCTGGCAAAAGGTTCTTGGCACCCTGCCAGCGCTCGGTCTCATTGTGGAGAGCCCCACACTCCTACCTGTGTGTGGACGGTCTCCAAACAGATTAATTTCAATACGGCCTGGGTTCTCTAGGCACGTGATGCCCCCAGAGGACCTTGGGGGAAAGAACCCTGCACCATCCCTGCGGTTTTGAAGAGCGTGCGCCGAGCCTGAGAGCCACCGTCACCCCCAGGGAATCCACCCAGCTCACCCAGTGAGCTGTCACAGAGATATATGCGGCCTTGGCCGTGCTTATTTATTGATACACGTGTCGGTGGTCAGATGGACTTTTTCCCGGCCACAGATGCTGACACGCGCTTGAAATTTTAGATGACACGTGGCTGGCCAGGGCAGGGCGGTTTTTCCTGGCAAGAAATGCCTGTCGGCATCTGGTATTGGGGAGGCGAGGGCCATGACGTGGCGGAACCCATCTGTGTCCACCAGACGGAAAGGCAACATTTCCAAGGCCAAAAGCCTGGCATTGCCGACATTCAGGCTTTTGGCTTTGGGATGGTTTGGGTTAAAGTGTTTCTTCTGCTCCCAAACCTGGAAGACAGAAGGCTGGCTGCTAGACTGGCCGCGGTATGGCGTGCAGGTCATCAAACGGGCGGAAGGAGAAGGGGTAGGAGGGGTCTCTGGTGGTGCTGGTGGTACTCCGGGCGAGGGTGGAGGCTGAAGCGGAGGCTGATCCCTGATCAGACTCTGAGAGACATGGGTAGCTGAGGAAAGCTTGGTGGTGGCGGAGGAGAAGGAGGCGGAGACGGGGGGTTTGTGACAGTGGTTGGAGGTCCGGGGCGTCGGTCTGGCCTTTTTGGCCAAGTGTTGCCTCCATTTCAACTCATGCTTTCGCTGCATGTGATAGACATGTTGGTGGTGGTTAACCACCCTAAGGTTCGTGCCTCGACTGATGCGTGTACGGCGAAGGCGGCATCTGACATAGCGGGGTGAATCAGAGGCTTGGTCAAAAAGGCCCAGGCTTGAGAGGTCCTGGCCCTTTTTTGACGGGCGATAAGCGAGGAGCGGGGTTTGCGCTGACCGTTGGCTGGCGGAATCATATCAGCGTACTTTCTGCGACCGCCCTCTCCCTTTTTGAGGCGGAACCGTACTGACACTCCCCCCATCGTCTTCCTCCTCGTCCAGTGTTTGAGCGCTCGCAAGCAAATTCTGCTGAAAAGACCACGTTGGATCCCCCAATGTCATCATCATTATAAACACATGTGACTTCGTCGTCCTGACATTCTGCATCCAGGAGCTGCGGGCTATAAGCAAGAGGGACTGCAAGGCGTTGCCGACCGCACGAGATTTTTGCTGATTGACCGGCTTTCTTCTCCTCCTCTGATGGCATCAGTAACTGGGTGTCAGAGCAGACAAAATCATCCTCTTGGCCTCTTGATCTTTTAACATGCCTTCTGACCCCAACCGCATTTTGTCATCAAAGAGGTCTTCAGAAAATGGATTATCCACAGTGATGGGTACACGAGTTGACATTTGGGCTACTTCATGTTGGACGGATGCTGGTGATGCTGATGACGACATTTGTGGCCGTGACCGGAGGACGAGGAGGTAAGACTGCTGGATGCAGGTTGCATTAACCACTGAAGGACAGATTTGGGGACGCTTTTTCGTTACTGAGATTCACAGGGCCCTGACCCGCGATGACAGGGCCCGACGGTCCTGCAACTGATGATCCGCTGGATGTGTGTTGTCGCCAGCACTGGAAGGAGCACCATCTCTGTACCTCTACCTCCATGTCCACCCCCCTCTTTGCTCGCTTACCACCTGAATTCGCTCCATGTTCAGAAATATAAAAATTTGAGAAGGTATGGAAGAGTTTGGAAAGTCTCTTATTAAAAGAAGGCAAATCACAGCCCATTGTCAAATCCCTCAAATCAAAACAAAATTGCTGGATTCAAATATAACTGCAAAGTAAATCTATCAACAAAGCTGGCCTGCACCAAAGTGAAAAAAACATGTATCTGAAATGTATTCGGATAATAAGTTGTTTTTTGGCACCTATCAATTCACCTGTGGTAACTACACAATTGCGGATTCAAATTTAACTGCAAGGTGGCTCTATCAACAAATCTGGACTGGGCAAAAGTGCAAAAAACACGTATCTTAATGTATTCGGGGTAATAAAAAAGTTTTTTTTGGCACCTATCAATTCACCCGTGGTGACTAAAAAATTGCAGTATTAACATTTAAGTGCAAGGTGCCTCAATGAACAAAGCTGTAGTGCGCCACAGTCAAAAGTCACGTATCTGAAAAAATTATTCGGATAAATTTCAAGGTATTTTTGGCACCTATCAACCTGTGCTGACTTGCTGGATTCTAATTTTAAGTACAAGGGGATAAAATCAACAAAGGTGGATGGGCAAAAATTTAAAATGAACACTATCTGAAATGTATACGATAAAAAAGTGGAGTTTTGGGACCTAACAAAGAGACCTGCAGTTATTAGAAAAGAATGTATCCTATTAAGTTCAGGCTGCCAATATCCAGGAAAAAATTTCAATAGAAAACTGTTAATAATAAAGCTATTGCAATGTTTTACACTAAGTCTTGGTGAACTTTTTCCAGTATTCTTTATAGAGCTTGTCCCCCCTCCCGCTCCCCCCCCCCCCCCTGACTTACAGCAGTAGATGCTCCTTTAAAATTCCCTACCTTACTATAGAAATCTTCCAATCTCTAATCTAACTAAAATTGTAAGGATCACAGCTAATAGTAGAGGTTTCTTGTGAAGAAAAAGAATAATTTCGCTGAGCTGTTTGACACAAGCAGAGCGCACGTCCTTCTGCTTGAGACGCTGAGAGACACTGAGGGCTGAACAGGAAATGCTGTTTCTATGTAAAAAAGGGTCATGTGATTTTTTCCAGCCAATCGCAACCATACACATCCCAGTCATGACGTCGCAAAACCCATCTCACCCTGCTCTGTTCTGTAATCTGATTTGCTGGCCGCCAAAAATTTTCAGGGAAATGCCGAAAAGGGGCAAAACTTAATAGATGATGCACAGATTTTAACCTAAATTATCGCATGATCTAAAAAAATCTGATCACCATAAAAACTGTGCCGATTTCAACTTTGTCGATAATAATCGCTCAACACTAGAAATTACCAAAAAAAATGCAATTTTGGTGTTTGGAATTTTTTTTCTTCTACGGTGTTCAGCGTATGGCATAAATGATGTTATATTTTTATTGATCGGACTTTTTCGGACACGACAATACCAAATATGTGTCACTTTTTTACTACTTTATTGTTTTATTTGTAAAATGGGGAAAGGGGGGTGATTTGAACTTTTAATACTTTCTTTTTTTGTACTTTAAAACTTTATTTATTTTTTTTTTTACTTTAACATTTAGTCCCCCTATGGTGCTTGACCACTAGGGGGCGCGATCGTTAATACAGCCTAATGCATTGCATAGGCAATGCATTATGGTGTACAAAGATGGCGGTTTCCCCACTTCCTGTATGCAGATGGAAGTGGGGCAAACAGGAACATGGCAGCGATCAGAGCCTTCACAGGGCGCTGCGCTGCCATGTTAGCCCGTTGGGACCCAGCGATCTCACCGCTCATGTCCCGATCGGGCTGAAATACGGTGCGCGGCACCGCTTTTCAGTCATTCAGACGCCGCGGCCATCTTTGCCGCTTACCGGTGCTTTGACGTACTCATACGTCAAACGTTGGTAAGGGGTTAAATCAATATTTTGTGCCTTAAAATTTAATTCTCTGCAAGGAATTTATATAACGTGTTGACTGATTTTTCTTTTAGTCTGACTTACCTCGTCATAATAAAATCACTAATAAAATTAATTCCCAATGGTAATACTTTTAGCATGGTTGAGAATGTATTTATATATGTAAAGACTGTAAGCACCAGCATTCAGGCTGGAGAAAATGAAATTACACCTTCTTTGAAATGAAAATATTAGAAGGTGTTAAACCCAGTAAAACACATTCTCAGATAAACCACTCATGACAGATTCCAGGATGCCATTAGTTATTTCACAAAAACTGTAGCTAGGAAGGGAAAGGTATGTGAGAAAAACTATGTACACCCTACGGATCAATATCTTGTGGAACCACCTTAAACAGCAATGGCTTGAAGTTATCATTTTCTATATGACCATAGAAGTCTCTTAGATCATTCTGGAGGAATTTTTACCCCCTTTTCATTGCAATGTTACTTCAGGTTATTGAGGTTTGGGGCATTAGTTCTGGCCTGTAGGCCATTTTAACAGCTTGAGTATTTTGTTTTTGTTAGACATTCTGTTGTATATGTGCTTCTTATGATCATTATTATGTTACATATCTCAATTTCAGCCAAGCCTTAGTTGACGGATAGATGGCCTCACATCTGACTCACGAAAACTTTGGTATATGAGGAAGTTTATGATTGACTTAATGACGTCAAGTCACCCCAGGTGGCTGCAAAGCAAGTCCAAATCCTCCTTCCCGTTCCTGAATGCTTACCTGTAGTTTTGAGATATTTGTGCTGATCTGCTGTGCAAGGCCTTTGCCAAACATGGCGCTGTGCATTATGGCCAGACATGTCTTTGATCTTGCCTATCCAAAGAACATTGTTCTGAAAGTCTTGTGGTTTGGTCAGAAACAATTTTGCAGACTTAAAGGGGTTTTGCCACGATGTAATTTTGACGTGGGATCCTCCAAAATGGGTATTTAATAACTTTTCTAAATATATGTGATTTATAAAATTGCAGCCTGAGAGAGCTACAGGCTGCCTTACCTGCCCTTAGTTACTTAAAATCTTGCATTAGATACGACAGGCAGATTGACAAGAGCTGCTGGCCAGGCTTGCGCAGAGCACACTTCTTATCTGAGAGGGAGCTGAAGAAGCTTTCAAGGCACCAGGTAGAAATATGTTGTCTTTTGTATACAGAATCTACTAGTTGTAGTATGATTATCTGAGTAGATCCCTGCTTTATCTGATGACAGGGAACAGAAAGGAGCTTACAAGTGGCTGAACGAGCTTTCAAGAGGCTGTGCAGAAAGCTGTTGTCGTTTGTATAAAGAATCCACTGTTTGATTATTTGAGTGAACATTTCACACAATATCTTATGCATTGTTCTGTGCTTTGGCTGTGTCTCTCTCTCAGCTCAGCATTGCTTTGTTTACATTTGCTTCTTAGCAGATAAGGCACGTCCTGGTAAAACCCCTTTAAGTCGTACTGCTGTATTGGTTGTAGAACGAAGATGTTTTATTCCTGGCAACAATAACCCTTCCAAACAAACCATGCTTGTTTAGTATTTCTCTAATAACACTGTCATGAACATGAACATGTAACATGCTAAGCCCTGTAGAGTCTGAAATGTAGCTCTTGGGTTTTTTGCAAATTATGTGAGCATTGCACAGTCTGACTTTAAGGTGAATTTACTGGGAACATTGTCAACTGACTTGAATTTTTTCAACTTGTGAATAAACTCTTTCATCGTAGAATGATGACCTTCAAATAGCTTGACAATTGTCGATGTTGATCCTCCTTGGCTTTGTGTTGATGCATCTTATAGCAATGACCAAACTTTAAAATTTTCATAAAATTTTAATCATATTTCGATTTAAGACAGACAACAGTCTAAAAGACATAGAAAAGTGGTGTAGTCCATTTCTCCGAATAGCATAGCAATGAGGATTAGCTGGAGGACACGAGCTGCCCTCACACCTCTGCGACGTTTCGAAGACACAGCTTCTTTCTCAAGCATGCACAGTAGGGTAAATGTATTTATCTGTGTATCAACACAGATAAATAAAGACATTTACAAAATACAAAACTTTATAAAAACACTCTCATCTCAAGTTTTTCATTTAATCCTTTAGGACTAAGCATCCAACGTGACTATCCAAAATGTTTCTCTTTTTATTAAATGTTCACTGGAAGCTATGCCAGTGCAAGATTTAGTCCTTTCTAGCACACACCATTTTAGTTCAGCAACGTTATGTTGTGCTTCAAAGAAATGGCGAGCAACCGTATTTTCTTCATATTTATTACCTTCACTTATATGTACCTCCTGATTATTTTTAATAGCTTTTTCTTTTTTTGTTTTATAAAGCCTAATAGCTGACCTATGCTCATTTAATCAGATTTTAATTTGCCTACTAGTTTGACCTACGTAGGGTTTGCCACAAGGGCATTTTAACATATAAATGACAGAACTGCTTGTACATGTATGATATTCACGGATCTCAATAGGGAAGCCCTGTGTAGGATGGCTGATACTTGAACCCTTAATTATACTGCTACAATTTTGACAATTCAAACAAGGGTATGGGCCTTTCTTTTCTGTATATAATTTAGTTTGTTTAATTTGGCTTTTCTCTTTTATGTCAGAACGTACTAAATTTTGTCCTAATGTACGACCTTTACAGTAAATAAATAAAGGGTATTCCCTAAACAAAGATCCATATTTCAGATCATATTTCATAAGGTCCCAGTATTTTTTTATGACTTTCTTTACCGTTATAGCATGTTTATCATAAGTTGATATCAAAGCAACCCTATTGTTTCTCCTATCATCCTTCTTTTTTGAGATTAATAAATCACTTCTTTTTTCCTGTAATACCTCTTCTCCAATTTTTTTGAGGATATCCCTTTTGTACCCCCGTTTTACAAAATTATCTGTTATTTTTTGCATTTGCTCTTTATATAAATCCTCTTCCGAACAAATGCGACGAGCTCTGATATGGCGATGATATATTTTGTTTCTATCTGTTTCTTCAGAAATCATTATAGTTTTTAACTTGTTCTCTTGTTTAGTTATCATTACATCCAAGTAGTGGACTGTCTGCTCATTCTTAGTGACTGTAATGATAACTAAATAAGAGAACAAGTTAAAAACTAGCAATTCTGTCATTTATATGTTAAAATGCCCTTGTGGCAAACCCTATGTAGGTTAAACTAGTAGGCAAATTAAAACCCGATTAAATGAGCATATACACCAAACAAAGAAAAAGCTATTAAAAATAATCAGGAGGTACATACAAGTGAAGGTAATAAATATGAAGAAAATACGGTTGCTCGCCATTTCTTTGAAGCACAACATAACGTCGCTGAACTAAAATGGTGTGTGCTAGAAAGGGTTAAATCTTGCACTGGCATAGCTACCAGTGAACATTTAATAAAATGAGAAATATTTTGGATAGTCACGTTGGATGCTTTTAGTCCTAAAGGATTAAATGAAAAACTTGAGATGAGAGTCTTTTTATAAGGTTTTGTATTTTGTAAATGTCTTTATTTATCTGTGTTAATAGAAACGCATATAAGGGATACACTTACCCTACTGTACATGCTTGAGAAAGAAGCTTTGTCTTCGAAACGTTTTATCATGACACATTATGCTTTTGGTTAGTAAGAAAGTTTGGTCCATACAACCCTTTTTTATTTGTGAAAAATATCAAAATATCATGAAAATTTTGAAAAAAATAGCGATTTTCAAAGTTCAAAAAAAGTTCAGATAGTTATTCCACTCAAAATAGTTTATAACTAGCATCTACCATATGTCTACTGTAGGATGGCATTATTTTTTAAATGTTCGTTTTTTTACCACATTATGTGGCTTAGAAATGTAGTAGTCATTTTTCACATTTTCAAGAAAATTAGCAAAATAGATTTTTTTACGGACCAGTCCAGTTCTGACGAGGTTTTGAGGGGCATGTTTGTTAGATACCACCATAAATGACCCCGTCTAAGAAATTAAACTCCTTAAAGTATTTAAGAAAGCATTTAGGAAGTTTGTTACCCCTTTAGATATTTCACAGAAATTAAAGCAAAATGGAGGTGAAGTTTCAAAATTTCACTTTTTTTGCATATCTTAAATATTTATCCATTATTCAGTGGAACACGGTAGATGTGACCAGGTAAATGAAGCAAAAAATTAATTTCCCAGATCCTGCCATTTTCAGAGATACCCCATATGTGGCCCTAGTGCGCTATATAGCTTAACCACAAGCCACAGAATAGGCGGAGCACCTACTGGACTTTGGGGTCTCATTTTCATAACTATTTTATTTAGGCGCCATTTCAAGTTTGCGGACACTCTAAAACCCCATATTGGAAACGACATGCCCAAGGAATATATGCAGGGGTGCAGTGAGTATTTCGATCCCAGAGGTGTATCACAAATATTTTTTCAGCGTTAGGCTCTGAAAATGGAAAAAAATATATTTTTTCCAACAGTCTGCAATTTTAGCTGAAAATTTTTAATTTTTACATAGAATCCTGGAAAAAAAAGCATTCCAAATTGTGTTCCGCAATACCCTATACATGGGTGTAAACTGCTGTTTGGGCGCATAGCAGCGTTTACAAGGGAGGGAGCACTATTTGGCTTTTGGAATGCAGATTTTGGTGGGGCCATGTCGCATTTGCAAAGCCCCTTCCAGAAGTCAATGCATTTTGGATTCAACACCCCTCATGGATCTCATCTAGGGGTGTATTGTGCATTTTGGGTGCATGAGTGTTCCGTAGTTTTTTTAGCATTGGGCCATGAAAATGCGGAGGGGAATGCTGTTCCTTCATTTCTTTTTGGGTTTCAATTTTACAGCGTTTGCCATGCGTTATAAGTAGTGTTGAGCGATTACGTTGACCATCGACATCGGTCGATGGTCGATAGTCGACCATCATCGACAAGATAGTCGATAGTGGGTGATCGATTATGAGCGATGACCATTAAAGTCTATGGGAGAGCAACAACACCTTCATAGTTACACCCAAACAGGGCTGGAGAAGCTGGAATTAACATCCACAACAGTCAAATGGATACGTGCTACATAGTGTTGAGCGATTTTTATCGACAAAGTTGAAATCGGCAAGGTTTTTATGGTGGTCGAAATTTCCAGATCAAGCGATAATTAAGGTAAAAATCTGAGCATCATCTATTAAGATCGCGCCTTTTTCGGCGCTTCCTGTAATTTTGGCGGCCAGCAAATCAGATTACAGAATAGAGCAGGGTGAGATGTGTGTGCGACGTCATGACTGGGATGTGTATGGTTGTGATTGGCTGGAAAAATCACATGACCTCGTTTTACATAGAACAGCGTTTCCTGTTTCAGCCTCAGTGTCTCTCAGCGTCTCATAGGGATAGGACCTGCGCTCTGCCTGTGGCCAAACAGCTCAGCGAAATTAGTCTATTTCTGCACAGAGAAACCTCTACTATTAGCTGTGATCCTTCCAATTTAGTTATATTAGAGATTTGAAGATTTTATGTAGTTAGCTAGAGTATTTTAAAGCAGCATCTACCACTGTAAATTCACGGCGGGGGAGCCGGGGGGTGGCCCGCGGGCGAACCAAGACAGCTCTATCTATAAAGAACACTGGATAAAGTTCACCAAGACTTAGTGTAGACATTGCACTGCAATATCTTTATTATTAACAGTTTGCTATTGAAATATTTCCTGGATACTGGGCAGCCTGAACTTATATTGGATACACATCATTTCTAGGAACTGCAGGTCTCTTTGTAGGGTGCAAAACTCCACTTTTAATTATCATATACATTTCAGATATGTGTTCATTTTAATTTTACCCATTACACCTGTGACTGTTGATATATCCACCTTGCAGTTAAATTACAATCCAGCAATCTTGTAGTCAGCACAGTTGTTTGTTGCCAAAAATACCGTGTATCACACGAAAACATAACAGTTACGTGTTTTTTTGAATTTTGCGAACCCAGCATGTTCATTGACGCAGCATCCACGTAAATCTTAAAACAGCATTCTATATTCACCACAGGTGAACTGAAAGGTGCAAAAAATACCGTTTAGTATATCAAAACATAACAGTTACGTGTTTTTTGACTTTTGCACACCCAGGTTTGTTCATTGACGCAGCATCCACGTAAATCTTAAAACAGCAATTCTATAGTCACCACAGGTGAAATGAAAGGTGCAAAAAATACCGTGTATTATACGAAAACATAACAGATACGTGTTTTTATGACTTTTGCTCACCCAGCTTTGTTCATTGACGCAGCTTCCACGTAAATCTTAAAACAGCAATTCTATAGTCACCACAGGTGAATTGAAAGGTGCAAAAAATACCGTGTATTATACGAAAACATAACAGATACGTGTTTTTTTGACTTTTGCGCACCCAGCTTTGTTCATTGACGCAGCATCCACGTAAATCTTAAAACAGCAATTCTATATTCACCACAGGTGAATTGAAAGGTGCAAAAAATACCGTGTATTATACGAAAACATAACAGATACGTGTTTTTTGACTTTTGCACACCCAGCTTTGTTCATTGACGCAGCATCCACGTAAATCTTAAAACAGCAATTCTATAGTCACCACAGGTGAATTGAAAGGTGAAAAAAATCCCGTGTATTATACGAAAAATAAAGAACGTTTTTTTTACTTTTGCGCCCCCACTTTGTTATTGACCAGCATCACGTAAATCTTAAAACGCAATTCTTAGTCACCACAGGTGAATTAAAAGGGTGCAAAAAATACCGTTATTATACAAAAAAAACAGAAAAGTTTTTTTTACTTTGCGCACCCACTTTGTTCATTACGCGCATCCACGAAAATTTTAAAAACAGAAATTCTATATTCACCCCCAGGTGAATTAAAAAGGTTCTGTGACTTTTAACCTAAGTGTTTTGCCTAAGATGTAGCACGTACCATTTGACTTTTTGTGGATGTTAATTTCAGCTCTCCCACCCTTTGTTTGGGTGTTATAATGAAGGTGTTTTGCTCTCCCATAGATTTAATGGTAACCCTCAAAATCGATGCTACTATCAAAAACCTTATCGTAGGGCCGACAGACTAGCTCGATCTCAAAAAGCCAACGCAATCCTAAACACTTGACACTTATCAACACACTTAGGTTTAAAAGCCACAGAAAAAAAAACACACAACAATTTTACTACCCTGTCTTGTACCCCACATGACCCTTAAACCGCATCCCCACAAATTTAAAAAATGCCCAAAGGGAGTATGATTTTAACCATTTCTTTCTTAACTGGACTTGAATTTCCCCGTCCTGGAAAGCGCATGACCCCAAACCTCATGACCCCAGATTTTAAAAATGCCGGGAAAAAGGATCTTTAACCACCATTTTATTGAACTGACATTGACTATGCATGTCCTGGGCCACAGCATGAGCCCCCAAAACCCACATGACCCCCAATTCAAAAAAGCCGGGGAAAAGAGTTTTTCAACCACCATTTTTAGTTTTAGGACATTGACTATACCTTCCTGGGGGACAGCATGAGCCCCCAAAACCTGCAACCCCAGATTAAAAAGTGCCGGAAAAAGGGGACTTTCAACCACCATTTTTTTCACGGACATTGACTATACCTGTCCTGGGCTACCATGAGCCCCAAATGCATGACCCAATTAAAAAGTGCCAGAAAAAGGGGCTTTTAACCCCCATTTTAGTTTCACTGGACATGACTATACCTGTCCGGGGCACAGCAGACCCCAAAACCGCATGACCCCCGATTAAAAGGCCAGAAAAAGGAGTCTTTTACCACATTTTTTTTCACTGGACATTGACTATACCCGTCCCGGCCCCAGCAGGAGCCCAAACCTGCATGACCCAATTAAAAAAATGCCGGAAAAAGGAACTTTCAACCACCATTTTATTTCATGGGCATTGAAAATACCTTCCTTGGCCAAATGACCCCAAACCTGCATGACCCCCAAATAAAAAATGCTGGAAAAAGAGTCTTTCCAAAACCCCCATTTTAGTTGAATGGACATGACTAATTTTCCTGTACCGCAATGCCATTAAACCGTCTGACCCACAGATTAAAAAGTGTCGGGAAAAGGGGCTTTCAACCACCCTTTTAGTTGAACTGGGCATTTACTAACCCTTTCCGGGGGCCGCATATGACCATTAAACCTGTCTGACCCCCCAAATTAAAAAGTGCCGGGAAAAGATCTTGAACCACCATTTTATTTCACTGGACAAAGTCCCTGCCCCGGGTAGGCTTCCCCCCCCGTATGGGTTTCACCAATTGGCTTACTTGGAAACATGGTGGTTAACCTCCGTTCCCCCCAGGGGCCCTTTTTTTTGCATTCTTTTTTTTTATTTTACTCAACGTCTGGGGGAAATTGTCTCTGTACTTTTTTCTTGTCCGTGCTCCATCCCTGCCTCTGAATAACCTACCTTGGTCAAGTTTCCTGTACCTCCCTTGTAAAAATCAGAGGAATTTTTTTACAGCTTTTTTGTACACAATTTTTTTTAGTAGTTTAATTCAAAAAAAAACATTTTTAAAAATAGGATGGAATCCCACCATGCTTTGTTTTCCCTCTTTTTTAAATTGTAGAAAAATGGGTTTTTTCCCTCAATAACTAGGGTTAAAGATCTTCCAAAAAAACAAGTCATTTTGCAATATTTTTCCATTAAACCATGTCCACCTATTCCTATTTCTACAGCCCCATACCCTTGAGCCAATTAAATTGTAAAGAAAATGCCAAAAAACAACATTTTTTTTAAAAGGACCTTTTTATAGCTGAAAACGAAAATGCCCAAAAATTAAAGAACCCTTGAATTTGGAATTGTAAAAAACAAATGTCTTTAGAAACAACATTTTTTAAAAAGGATTAATTGCATTTAAAAGAATGACCAAAAAATTTAAAAAGAATTTTTTATGAAAAATTGGAGGGAAAAAAGGCCCACTTAAAGCCACATTTCTTTTCCCAAAGGACCATATTACCATTTCCGTAAGACCCCAAAAAATTTAAATTGACTCTCCCAAAAAAAATTGGGGGAGAAAGCCTTTTTTTTCCACTTTTTTTTTTTTTCCCGGGCCTTTTTGTTTTCCCAAATTTTTACCTCAAAACCTTCCCTTTTTTTTTCTTTTTCCCTTTTCTGTTTTTTTTTACACCCCCTCCCCCCAAAAAAATGTTTTTTTTTAAAAGTTTCTTTTTCTTTTTTTTTTTTAGGGCCTTTCTTTTTAAAACTTTCCCCCTAATGGTGCCCTCCTTTTTTTCCCCAAACTCACGGATCCATGCCTATTCATCTTTTTTTTTTCAAACATCCTTTTTTTTTTTTTATCTTAACCTGGTTTTTTTTTCTGTAATCTCCTCCCTTTTTAAGTCCCCAATATACCTCTCCAAAACACCTCCTTTTTTTTTGGTTTTTTTTTCAACTCGGCCTTTCGTCCATTTTGGGATCCCCAAAGGATTGGGCCCGGGAACCACCCAAAAACATGGGTATTGAGACGCAAAGTCTGCACCATGATCTTAAGGGGGTCCTGTTTTTGGATGTGTCCCTGCATTGCATGCGTTGGTGAGGGGTAAATAAAGATTGCCAAGGTCACCCATTAGGCTTTGCCCCCTTCCCTTCTGCTGTGCTGCCGCTACTTTCTTGGCACTCTACGCTGTCCGTCGTGATTTGTTCCACCGTAAAAATTGGGGAATGTGAAGCGACCAACAGATGTCCCTTTTTGATCAATCAGCAAGGTCCCCAAAATTTCCTGCATTTTACTCTCTTTTTGGGTGGGGGGAAGGAAATGCTGATTTTTGTTTTGTCCCGGGCCAGGAGGTGGCCCCCCTAACTTTTTCTTTTTTGTTTCCCTTTAATTTGGGGGGGGGCATGTTGGGGGAAATGGAGCATCCAAGCCCATGTAGAGATGGAGCCTTGATTTCCCAACCCTGGGTCAGGGGCATAGCAAACTGATTTTTCCTCATTTTCCCTCCTCCCCTAAAATTCGCGCCAACCTCTTTCCAAGGCGGGGACGTCGGTAACGTCGGTGTCTGGGAATACTCCTCCTCCCCCTCCTCCTCACCTCCGCGCCCCGGCACACTCAACACGCCCTGACGCCTGATTGAGCACCCTGAGAGTGATGCCCCACGTTCCAGACTAAGATCACCCAGCTAAAAGCTGAAAGGGGCATTTCCCCACTGACCTTTTTTGGTGGCTTCTAAAAATGGCAAGAGGTGCGAGCTCTTTCCCTCCTCACTCTCGGGGGCTCAAAACCCCGGGGTCCGCCCCGTTTTTTGTCAGGCTATGTGTCACTTCATATTGCGTAAGGGCATTGCGATGTTACAATCGCTGGACATGTGGGGTGGAATTCCAGGGGTTTTCCACGCAACAATGAGACGGTTGACGGGGAGGCCGAGCTGACGCTGCAATGCGCCGGGCGGGATGAAGCAGGTGCAAAGGGTGGAATCGAACTTAGACTTCGACCCTTTCCTCGCAGGCAGTCCAGCCCGGGTACTTTTTAAAAATTTTTCTGACACAAGGTTCATGACAGGGCCCGGGCAAGGGAGTGCTCCTTACCCTTAAGGGGGCCCAGATTTCCCCCCGTTATCGCACACCACCTTCCCTGGCACAAGGTTCTTGGCACCCACCCCTCGCTCGGTCTGTTGCGGGACCCCGTCCCAGCTCCCACCTGTGTGTGGCGGTCTCCAGACAGATTAATTTCAAACGGCCGGGTTTTTCTCTGGGCACGTGATCCACCAGAGGCCCTTTGGGGGGAACAACCCTGAACCATCCCTGGGGTTTTTTAAAGAGCGTGCCCGAGCCGAGAGCCACCGCACCCCCGGGGAAATCCACCCAGCTCACCCAGGATGCACAGAGATATAGGGGCCCCTTGGGCCGTGCTTACAGCCCATGTGCGGGGGTCGGATGGACTTTTCCCGGGCCACAATGCAGACAACCGCTTAAAATTTAGAGACCGTGGTGGCCGGGGCAGGGACCTTTTTCGGGGCAAAGAAATGCCTGCTCGGCATCGGGTTTTGGGGCAGGAAGGGCCATGACGTGGGGGAAACCCATCTTTTCCCCCAGAGGGAAAGGCAACATTTCCAAGGCCAAAAGCCTGGCAATCCCCAACATTCAGGCTTTGGCTTTGGGGGGTTTTTTGGGAAAAGTGTTTCTTCTGCTCCCAAAACCTGGAAGACAGAAGGCGGCGCTAACTGGCCACTGAGGGCTGCGGTCGTCAAACTGGCGAAGGGAGAAGGGTGGGATGGGTCTCTGGGGGTGTGGTGGACCGGGACGGTGGAGGCTGAACGGAGGCTGATCCCCGATCATGACTCTGAGAGCATGGGAGCTGAGGAATGCTTGGGGGTGCGGAGGAGGAGGAGCGAGACAAGGGGGTTTTTGCGTGGTTGGAGGCCCGGGGCGTCGGCCTTTTTTTGGCCAAATGTTTTCCCCCCTTTTACTATGCATTCGCTCATGGACAGACATGTTTTGGGGGTGGTTAAACCCCCTAAGGTTTTTGCCTTACTTATCGTTTACGGCATGGCGGGGATATGACATCGCTGGGGGAACAAGGCGGCGACGCCCCGGGGTTGAGATCCCGGACCTTTTTGACGGCGAAAGCAGGAGCTGGTTTTTTCGCTGACCCTGGGTGGCGGAATCTTCACGGCTTTTTGCACCCCCCTCTCCCTTTTTGAGGCGGAAAACCACGACACTACCCCCCGTCTTCCCCCTGCCAGTGAGAAGCGCTGAAGCAATTCTGCGAAAAGACCACGTTGGGTCCCAATGTCTCTCATCATCACAACACAGGTACTTTGGGCGTCCTGCATCGCACCCGGAGCTGCGGCTACAAGTAAGAGGGGCTACAAGGCGTTGCCGAACGCCCGGGATTTTTTTCCGATTGACCCGGCTTCTTCCCTCCTTGATGGGGATCGTACTGGGCGTCAGAGAGAGAAAATCATCCCTTTGCCCCTTGATCTTTTAACTGCCTTTGACCCCCCGATTTTGTCCCTCAAAAAGGTCTTCAGAAAAAGGGTTTTTCCAATGGTGGGGGACACAGTGACATTTGGGCTGCTTCATGTTGGACAGATGCTAGTGATTGATGACGACAATTTTTGGCCGTGACTGGGAGGACGAGGAGGTAAGCGTGGATCAGGGTTTCATTAACCATGAAGGACAGATTGGCGACGCTGTTCATTACTGAGATTCACGGGGCCCTACCAGCGAGACAGGCCCGACGGTCCTGCAACTGACGATCCGCTGGCAGGTGTTTTGCCACACTGGAGGAACCCTTTTCCGTACCTCTACCTCCATGTGAACCCCCCTCTTTGCTCGCTACCACCCGAATTCGCTCCATGTTCAAAATATACAAAATTTGAAGGTATGGGAAAATTTTTGGGAAAGTCTCTTTTTAAAAAACGGCAAATCAAGCTATTCTCAAATCTCCAATCAAAAAAAAAGTGGGGGTTCAAATTTTAAATGAAAGTAGTCTATCAACAAAGCTGGCCGACCCAAAATGAAAAAAACCCCGATCTGAATGTATTCGGGTAATACAAGGGTTTTTTTTTTTTTTTTTTTCCCTATCAATTCACCTTGGTGACTTAAATTGCTGTATCAAATTTTAAAGGGGGTAATCATCAACAAAGCTCCTGCCCAAAATGAAAAAACTAAATTTTAAAAGTATTCGGGGAAAAAAAAAAGGTATTTTTTTGGGACCATCAATTCCCTTTTGACTATAAATTGCTGTATTTAATTTAAGTGAAGCTGCCCCAGTAACAAAACTGTATGAGCCAAAGTCAAAAACATTTTCTGTTTGTATTTGAAAAACCAAAATTTTTTTGGGACCTTTAATTCACCGTGGTGACTATAAAATTTCTGATTCAGATTTAAATGCAAGCTTCCTCAAAGAACAAGCTGGGCCCGGGCCCCAAAATGGAAAAAACCTTTCTGAAATGTTTTCGGATAAAACAAAAGGGATTTTTTGGCACCATCAATTACCTGTGGGGACTATAAAAAAATGTATTAATTTTAATGAAGCTGCCCAAGAACAAAGCGTAGTGAGCCCAAATCAAAAAACTATCTTTTATGATTCTATAATACAAGTATTTTGGCACCTTTAATTTACCTGTGGTGACTATAAAATTGTGGATTCAGATTAAATCAAGCTTCCCCCGTGAACAAAGCTGTAGTGCGCCAAAATCCCAAAAAACGTATTGTTATGTATTTTATAATACAAGATATTTTTTGGACCCTTTTAATTCACCTGTGGTGACTAAAAAATTGCTGGATTTAGTTTAAGTGCAAGCTGCCCCAATGAACAAAGCTGTAGTGGCCCCAAAATCCAAAAACGTTCTGTTTTGTATTCGTAAATACAAGAATTTTTGGGACCTTTCATTCACCTGGGTGACATAAAATTGCTGGATTTAAATTTAAGTGCAAGCTCCTCAATGAACAAAGCTGTATGCCAAGGGAAAAAAAAACACGTATTGTTATGTTTCGTAAATACAAGATATTTTTGGGACCTTTCAATTCACCTGTGGTGACTTTAAAATTGTGGATTTAGATTTTAATGCAGCTGCCCCAATGAACAAAGCTTAGTGCGCCAAAGTCAAAAAACACGTATCTGTTATGTATTCGTATAATACAAATTTTTTGGGGCCTTTCATTCACCCGTGGTGCTATAAAAATTTTGGGTTCAGATTTTTGTGCAAAACTGCCCAAGAACAAAACGTAGTTGGGCCCAAAATAAAAAACACGATCTTTTATGTATTCGTTTTAAACAAATATTTTTGGCACCTTTTAATTTCCCTGTGGGGACTATAAAATTGCTGGGTTAAAATTTAAGTGCAAGCGCTCAAGAAAAAAAGCTTTGTGCCCAAAGTAGTGCCCAAATAAAAAAAAAACCGTATCTGTTAGTATTCGAAATACAAGATGTTTTGGGACCTTTCAATTACCGTGGTGACTAAAAAAATTGCGGATTCAATTTAAGTGCAAGCTGCCCAATGAACAAAGCTGTAGTGCCCAAAGTAAAAAAAACGTATCTGTTTTTTACCTTTAAAAACAAATATTTTTGGCACCTTTCAATTCCCTGTGGTGACTATAAAATTCTGATTTCAAATGTAAGTGCAAGGTGGGTATATCAAAAAAGGGGAAAGGGCAAAATCGAAAAAACACCTATCTTAAATGTATACTTTTAAAAAAAGTGGGGTTTTGCACCTAACAAAGAGACCTGCAGTTATAGAAAAAATGTTACCTATAATCAGCTGCCCCAAAATCCAAAAATATTTCAATAGAAAACTGTTAAAAATAAAGCTATTCAGTGCAATTCACACTAATCTTGGTGAACTTTTTCCATTTTTTCTTTATAAACTCGTCTGTGTTCGCCCGCGGGGCCCCCTTCCCCCTCCCCCCCGTGACTTTACAGCGTAAATCCCTTTTTAAAAATTCCCCTACCTAACTACATAAAACTTCCCAATCTCTAATCTAACAATTGTAAGGATCACAGTAATAGAAGGTTTCTCTGTGAAGAAATAAAAATTTCGTGAGTTTTGGGAAAAGGCAGAGTGCACGTCCTTCGCCTGAGACCTGAGAAAAAACTGAGGCGAAAAGGAAAGCTGTTCTATGAAAAAGAGGGCATTTGATTTTTTTCCCGCCAACGCAAACCCTACACATCCCCCGACGTCGCACACACTCTACCCTGCTTATTCTGTAATCTGTTTGCTGGCCCCCAAAAAAAGACAGGAACGCCGAAAATGGGGCGCTTAAAATGATGCACAGATTTTAACCTAAATTACCGCTATCTAAAAATTTCGATCAACATAAAAACTGTGCCGATTTCAACATTGTCGATAAAATCCTCAACACTATTATAATGACAGGATAACTTTAGTATTGGGGTCGTGCAATTACAATGATGAAAAATTTATAAGATTTTATGTTTTAATACTTTTTTCACTGTGTTCCAAAAATTTTTAAAGCAAATAACATTTTCATCATTTTTCCCAAAAAACCCATAGAATTGCACATTGAATTTTCCCTCATCAACATTGATAAAATTGAAAGG